>JAFIRS010004032.1:0-103366 GCA_018342105.1 Gonioctena quinquepunctata | reverse complement strand
TTGTTGTGCTTCGTTCAGTTGCGTATTGCTATATTTCTTTTTTTGGAATACCTTTCCTTATTGATTTTTTTTTACCCTTCCTGGTACATAAAATCACCTTATCAAAACACTTGTTTCAAAGCTTAACTGAATTTGAACATAACGTTTGGGTGAGGTTTGTTGTTTGGTTTAAAAGAGATTTTGTTCATTTTAATATTTTTTTTTAATTATTAAAATTAACTTGTAAAATTTAACTCAGAATAGCAAGATTAGTTGCTATTTATTATCTTTGTTCTTCTGTAACTTTCCAGTCTTTTATGTATGGACTGAGATTTTTTATTGTATGCTGTGTTGCATCTATCTTTGACTCTTGATTAAAATTTGAAACATAAAACTTGAGGTTTCAAAGGATATCCTTCGTTCTCCCTTTTGTACATATTTTGATTCCTATCATCTTCTTCATGACATATACCACGGAGAGAACCCATCTACGGAGACGGAAGGACTAGTAGCCTGGGAGGTCTTACAGCACATCATCAGCACTGGTCCGTGAAGATCAACTAAATTCACGCCGATAAGGGGTCACCGAAATCAACTATCAGACCACCCAAGAGAGACCATCTTCATCGTAACCGCTGAAACCAAGTTCACTAGAACCGCTGAGACCAACTTCAAAACTAGCCTTCATCTCTTTCATTCAAGATCTCCAAAGGTATATTCGTGGTACCAACAACTGGAGGAATCATAGGTGTAAATGTTCGAAGTTTTGATCAGAGTCAAAATACTAATGATTTTATGTAATTTTTCAAAGATCTTTTAAAGATAAGTTCAATACTCTTCAAGTATTTGTAAATTTTTTATCTTGTTCAAAATTCCAACTGGAATAAATTTAAGTTGATTTATTGCATATTTATTTGCCAGCTATTCCATACAAGCTAGGTAACATTTATTTAATTGTATTTATCTTTGACTTTTGTCTTTAGCAAGTCTGGCGCCAACTCTGGAGACTAGTCAAGTTAATTAATGTATAATTTTTTAGTGGACAAATTTGAGTTAACTAGGAAAGTCAGTGAGTGAACCTTACTCACAGCTTCTTTCCGTATCCATCTGGAGAAACCTATCGGCAAAGTGATTTCACCTTCTTGAATTTGAATCATATAATTTAAAAACGGGTTCAGAAGTAAAAGGAAAACATTATCCCATCTCTAGAGGAATCTTTGTTTTTTCAAATTTATCAGAGTCAAATTGGCTTTTATATTTTTTTTAATTTTCAACGAATTTTTTCTACTTCAGCAAATTTTTTTATGTTCATAAAAAATCAGTCACTGTTAAGATTCTTAGTCGGAATAAATTTGTTAAGTTGTTTTCCCTGCATATTTTGCCTTCCCATATTAGGTGACATTCTTTCCCAGTAAATTTTTTTTTATTTTTGCTTTTGTTAAGCTCTTGGCGAACTCTTAAACCCGTCACGTTAATTGATGTATATTTTTTTGGGGGCCAATTTGACAAACTAGAAAGCCCATTAATTGTATACTCACGCCAAACCCGTACCCAATCGGAGTATCAGCAAAGTGTTTCCACCTTCTTTTTTTTTTTTTTATATGTTCGGGTTTCCCACAAAAGGGTTTCCTGTAATGTTCAGAAATGGGGAACAAGAGAGTAGGAGTTGGTGTTTTTTTAAATTTCGGGAGGTTATGCCCGGGACACGAAAGGAGTGTGTGCTAGACAGCAAGTTAGTCTCGAAAGACTGCCAAAGAACAGAGAACGATTGTTGATATTTCAAAAAGAGCACGCCGAAAATATCTATAAAATGGGAACAAATCAAACCCTCGGTTTTCCCAAAAAGGGGGGCAAAGTTTGTAAGCGAAACGGACAAATTGCCCTTTTGGACAGAATCCAATAGCCTCAGGATATGTTTAGGTCCCCGCGCCCCAAATATAGAACAGTTTTGAGGGTCGGACTGTGTTATAGATCATAAGCAGCTGAGTGGGGTGAAATAGCTCTTGGCGAAACAAAAAACCAAGTTTTGGGATGCACTTTGGCAATGGCCCTCACGGATTTTCCCAGGCTGATAGTAATCCCAAAGCATCGATATGGATGGCTTCAGTGGTATGGTTCTCCTGACAAAGTTATGTTAGACTATGAGATCGGCTTTCTAGAGAAAAGACATGCTTGTGTTTTGTTTGCATTGAATTCTACCAAGTTATTAGATCCTCTCCGGGGTTGTTGCTAAGTCCATATTTATATTATTAACATTTTTTCCCTTTCGTTCATTTCTGGTTTCAGGGGGGCTGATATAGGGGCCCTGGAGAAAGCGGTATGGAGGATACTATCATCAAAAGCTGTGTACTGGAATGAAGTTGCTTTAACAGGTCGTTGATTTAAGTAGAAATAGTGTTGGTGCGAGAATAGATCCTTGCGGAACACCAGATTTATGAGTAGAGTGTCGGGGAAATCGACCACTACATGGAGACCTGTTTGGGGAAAACAAGCAGAGACACAGCTGAGGGGAAAAACCCTAAGACGGAAGCTTGGCGAGGAGTCCCTGGTGCCCAAACTCGATCGAACCTTGAGATATCTAATGCCACAGCTAAAGTTTCTCCATACTTTTCAATAGATGGGGCCCCTATATGTGAGACGTAGCGAAACAGGTCACCAATTGATCTCTGATGTCGGAGCCATGTGCTATCGTTGACAATTCCTGAGTCTTCCAGATATTTCATGAGCTCGATGTTGATGGCTTTTCCCTGACCTTTGGAAATAATGAAAGGGATTTTGATAGGTCTGTAGTTTCTAGGTAGGGCCTTTGCTTTTAGGGACTGGCTGTCTCTTGCAATTTTCCAATTGGACGGAAATACCCCAAATTGAGAGTGGTTGAACAACTCAAGAACAGGTGTTAGTTCGGGGGACATTTCTTGAGGAACAATCGATTCCGTCAGATCCAAGCTGTTGGGTTTGGGCCCAGCAAAATCTTTTGATAAATTTGGTGCGAAAAGGGGCTGGGCTGGATGTCTGGTTAATGTTCGGGGTTGTTTTCCCGATGAATCCAAAAGGGGGGGTTTTCAGCAAATAGGTGCGCAAAGATATTGGCTTTCCTGGGCAGTCGTTGCTAGTGTTCCATCTTCTTTTGGGTTAAGAGGAAATGAGCTTGAGTGAAGTTTCTTCCCAGCTTTGCGAAAGAACAAAATGAACGGGGTTCCGTTAGGACATTCAACAAGTTTTGATCTTATTTTGGCATTGTGGGCATCTTTTTTAGCATTCTTGTCTCTTTTCATGCCTCTAGCCTCGACTATCATCGATGGTATGCCCTTTTGGAACCAACTCTGAGGGTTTCTTTTAAAAGGTCTTATCGGATGATTTCTTCTTCGGTATTCGGTAGGTTTGCATCCTCATTAGTTTCAGAAATTGTCTAACACATCGTGTTGGATCTACTGAAGAAAACAAACTCTTCCATGGAAACGCTAAAAAATACGAAACCTTCCCAGTCGGAATTGTAATGCCACATGAGACGGGGTGGTATTTGCAGCTCGATGGTAAATGGGAAAGAGCATGTTGTGGGGGATGAGGGTGTGATCAGAGTTTCCAAGTTAAAACTTCTATTCTATACGGGTTGGATTGGTTTGGGGAGGAAAGATCTAGTGTATTGGGAGACTGGTTTGACATCAGGGATGGGGTTGGTATCGACCAGTTGTTCTAGACCATGAGTGATGGCAAGGGGCCCCGGCTTGACGACCCGCATCATCTGTTTGTTAGGGGAAATTTGGCCAGGCGTTATGTACATTAAAGTCCCATGATTAGGGTTTCCAGCTGTTGGATGGTTCTCCTGAATGTATCCAGTTTGGTGATAAAAATAAAGAGGCGTTATAGGGTTCATTGGTGATAAATTAAGGCGCAGAGGAACTTAGTCGGTTTGGTATCGATAGCTTGAACCCATCACATCAAAGTCTTTCGGTTAAAACCCCTTCACCGGGATAAAGGTTAATAGCATGGAGACTCCACCTTTGAACCTGAATCGAAATGGGTTCACCAGGACAAAGCATATGGACCTTGTTGGTGGACGAGTTTACTTGTGTTTCTGTTAGAGCCAGAATATCCGGTTTTTCGTCTGTAGGTGATGGTGGACGTCATTGATGTTCTTGTTGAGTCCGCGGATGTTGCAAAAATTAATCTTTAATGTTGAGTCCCCTCGAGTACCTCTCGCCCGGAAATCCGAATGGAGAGGTATTTTGCTTCCGGAGTGTTTTACTCTGGGAGACTTCATCATTATTACTATAAGGATGCACCTGAAAATAAAATTTGAATCAGATACAAATTTGGGGTTTAAAAATAAAGGGTGTTACAGGTTCCAGGGAAATGTCAATATTGACTACAAACAAAGGTGATATACAGCAAAAAATATATAACTATACCTATACATATATACTTAAATATTTTTCATATTCTTTCAGGTTAAATTCTAAGAAAAATTAATATTAGCGGTAATAATTTGTTTTTCAAATAATTATACTTAAATATTTTTCATATTCTTTATTCTAAATAGAATGTTGTTGGCGTATGTTGCTGGTTAAAAAAATATTTTGTAAAGTTAGCCATGGATTTGACATTCACTACTCCTGTCAATCAATATTTTATTTGTGGCATTATAAGTTCCTCGTAACATTGTATACAATCATAAGTTAGTAAAAAAGTGATAATGAAATGAACTTTCAATCGTATGAATTGTGTTCCTTTTGCAAAGAATCACAGCACATTAAAATGTACCATTGAAATGTAAAATATCTAACATACCTAGTGGAAGAATCTGGATTAAATCCTGAGCAAGAGAACTTTTTTAAAGAGACTGGCAACATTCTGCGTGATATTGTGCCTTCTTTCGGACTCAAATCTAATACTCAAAGAAATAAACTGGTCTCTCAGTTTTATTTTTATTTTATGAAACACAGGCATATTGTTGAAAAAAAACAACGGTTCTGTGTTTTATTCACCACTTAGGAAAGAGGAGGTAGAAGTGGAATTTTTGAAGAATTTAAAATGAATTAATGATATTATAGAATGTACACCTTGATAAATTGTTGTTATATTTCCAACTTATAGAGTAAGTAAATAAAAAATATTGTCAATATTATTTCAATATTATTTTTGTCTAATTATATGATAGCTGTCATGTGCCGGGAAATCTTCACTTATAAATTTTACGTCAACATGCTAATGTGGATGAAAAATTTTCAGAAAATTTGCTGGTTACCATAGTAACAATAAAGCATCTGATTGGTTGAAAATGACTGGTATAAAATTGTCTAAGTTATTTTTGAGTATGGAGCACACTTTCTCAATGATAATTTTTCCTTGGACAATAGAACATATATTTACAACGATAAATTTTTTTGTAAAATTACAATTATTTTACAATACAACATATGAGAGTATTGCCAATACAAAATATAACATAATTCGAGTTATGTACCAAGACATGTGAGGAAACCTACTAAGATGAGTGGTAATTTTACAATCTTCTTGTAGCAACCCTACACGTATTGTAATTTTACCAAACTGTTGGTCAGTTTCCAATCAAAAGTTTTTAAAATTTACAAACATCTTTTGTGACTTGATTTACTAAAAAATATATTGAAATTGAAACTACTCTGAAGTTATTGAAAATATACAAACATTTTCAGTATTTTTGTAACTGTGACTTGAAAATTACATGATGTATTGTAATTTAACTGAATTTTTTCTTACGCGCTTTGTAATTTTACCGAACTGTTGGTCGGTTTACAGGCAAAACTTTTTAAAATTTACAAATATTTTTTTTTATTTTAAATAAAAATTTATTTTTAATTTAGAATTTAGCAAAATTTTTAAATTTACAAACATTGTTTGTGATCAAACATTGCTAGCCTGTGCGTGTTGGAACTGTGTATTTTGTTTTCCCGGCTTTTCGGGACAATCGTCGTTGACAGCGACTAGACAAAGCTGTGATTTTGTTACTAAAAATTACTGTTCAGTGTTACTTTTAGTGAAGCGTTTGTTAATTTTACAGTCCACAAAAATCAAGCCACTTTTAAATCATCAAATTTTTATAATTCACTATAATCTTATAAAATCAACTATATGAATAGGGAGAAGTTAATAAGACTTGTGGGACTATTGCTAAAGTAACTGGAAGAAGTTATTGGTCATTATCAAAGGCCATCTGTTGAAAGTTAAAAGAACATGAATTGTTGGTAAGTAATTCAATAATAATTAATTTTATATTTGATGTCAGTAATTATTCATGGTACTCGCATCTGTAGTCATCCCACCACTTGTTCGCTTCATTTATAAATTTTTAATGAGAACTGAAGTATACAGGGTGATTCAAAAGTACTTTGACAAACTTCAGGAGGTGATTCCTCACAATATTCAAATATGAATTGTCCAAATAAATATATGTCCGAAAACACTTCGTTTCCTAGGTGTTGAAGTTTTATTTTCATTCTCATTTTTTTCAAATAACTTTCGAAATACTGACTACGAAAATTGGTATTTACAGGTGTCGAATTCGAACCTGGTGTTATTATTGCTCTTACACGTCTTTTTCTTTTTTGAAGATTCATAACTTTTTTGAGCGTACTTCTGGCACATTTTTCAGTGAAAAAATTAATTCCTTTATCATATCTACGTTAGAAAGCTACCCCCATTACAAGTCGCTATGAGCAACCGTTTTCTAGATATTTGGAGTTGAAAATTTCAAGTCGATTATTTGATAATCGATGCGTGTTGAAGTTATTACTTTTTTTAATTTTTTAAATTTTGTTGTTTTGTTGAAATTTGTTTTTAAAAAATGGTTTTTAAACAAGAATGTTTATTTATGATATTATTTTCCATTTTGGCCTTGCGGATGGCAATGCGCGCGAAGCAAGACGTATTTACCAGGAGCGATTTCCTAATCGAGTACCGCCTTCAGCTCCAACATTTATGTCGTTTGGCAGAAACAGGTAGCTTTAAGAGGACAGCTGATATTATTGGAAGACCACGAGCAGTCCAATCCCCAGAATTGAAAGAAGCTGTTTGGAACGCTCTCGAGGAGAATCCAGAAACAAATACAATAATAATTGCTGAAGCTCTCTACTCAGTCCACAGTTTGGAGAATCATCCACGATCACCAATTTCTTCCATACCATATTCAAAGGGTATAAGCTGTTTTGACACGATACTTTCCCCAACGCATTACTATGTGTCGGTGATTTTTGAGAAAATTGGGTGGAAAACCTCAATTTTCAAGATATGTACTCTTCACGGACGAGGCAAACTTCTCCAGAAATGCTATCACAAACTTTCATATCAACCAGAGACTTTTAGAAAATGAATTGCCGAGACAACTTCAGAATGTACCATTAGAAATTCGTATCTGCATGTGGTTTATGCATGATGAGGCTCCGGCCCATTTTAACGTTGTAGCCAGGGAGTTCCTCAACACTATCTATCCAAATCGATGGATCGTTAGGGGTGTAGAAGAACCTAACCAGGCGTGGGCATGAATGTCCCCAGATCTAAACCCGGTAGATTTTTATTTCTGGGGACATTTGAAAACACTAGTTTATAAAACTCCAGTAGCGAACGAGGAAGATCTAAGAAACCGAATAATAGACGCCTGTGAAAAATAAGAAACACACCAATAATTTTTGAACGGGTACGAGATTCAATGACTAGAAGACTGCATGCCTATATCTTTGCTGAAGGTGGACACTTTGAACAATTTATTTGGATACAATTTAGTTTTCTTTTTTTAATTTTATTCTACATATTCAAAATTTCTTGAAATAAAATGTTGTTGTTTCTTGCAAATTTTATTAAAACAAATACAGATTTTGCACCCTTGATACAAAAATAACAATTTCAAACGAGTAAAAATAAATAGAATAGGTGGCGACCCCTACAAAAAACCAAAACTACTTACTTAAACGTCAAATTCATTTCCTAAGCATTCTTGTGAAAAATGCAAAATAATGGTAATAACTTCAACACGCATCGATTATCAAATAATCGACCTGAAATTTTAAAGTCCAAATATCTAGGAAACGGTTGCTTATAGCGACTTGTGATAGAAGAATTGATTTTTTCACTCTAAAATATGCTAGAAATACGCTCAAGAAAGTTTTGAATCTTCAAAAAAGAAAAAGACGTGTAGGTGGCGCCCCCTACGAGTAAGAGCAATTATAACATCAGCTTCGAATTCGACACCTCAAAAAACCCCTCAATACCAATTTTCGTTCAATTGAAGTCAGTATTTCGAAAGTTATTTAAAAAGAACGTAAATACAAATAAAACTTCAACACCCTGTATCTTGGAAACGAAGCGTTTCCGGACATACATTCATTTGGACAATTCATATTAGAATATTGTGAGGAATCACCTCCTAAAGTTTGTCAAAGTACTTTTGAATCACCCTGTATAGTAAATTTACGATGCAATATACTGAAATTACAAAACATTTTCAATCCATATTTTTTACAAAATTACAACACCTGTATTGTAATATTACTAAGCAAATTTCTGATGGATGTTTAGTAAAAATGCAACAAATATGTTGTAATTTTTAAAAACTAAGTTGAGTTAAATTGTGTAGTAAATTTACGATGCAGCATACTGAAATTACAAACCATTTTCAACCAAATTTGTATAATAAAATTACAACATTTGTATTGTAATTTTACTAAATGGAGTTGGAGTAGATCGTGTACGAAATTTACAAAATTGAATTTTATTATTACTATATTGTTATGCGTTAAAACTTCTAACGTTTTTTTTGTAAAATTACTATAGAAATTTTTAACAGTGTATCTATCCAACCATAATATCTACGAAAGAGTAGTTTCACCAATACTTTAGAATAAAAACTCCAGGACAAGATTCTGATTTTGTTCGATTCGATTTTGTCCGATCCTAAATTTGTTCGGTTCTGTTGAAGTTATTTTTTTGATAAAGTTCGTTTTTGATAATGTTAGTTTTTGATGATGTTATGTTTTGATGAAATTATATTGCTCCCTTCCTTGAGAATTATAATTTTTGTGTTATCAAGCTCATTATTTCTTGATAAAATATGTTTTCGAGAATTACGGTTCCTACAATTTCCATTCATGATCTGTTTATAATATTTGTCTTTCTTGAATTTTCAGATTATTAGATAGTTATAATCTTGTCGTTTTACGTCATTTCAATGTTAATTCTTATTCTTAATGGCCTACCAATCTTCCCTGGAACAAAAAATGCTATCAAGGAGTCGCCAAAAGGAGAGCTGGGACAATAAAAAAAAACTAGAGAACGAACCCCTAAATTACTACTGCACCATATGGGGAATGACATTGGTCAATCAAACAAGACCATGTAAACATCCACTCACAACATGAGAAGACCATGAAAGTCATCGCAACCCTCCATTAAAACATTCACGCGGCTTCGGAAACCTTTAAGCCAATTATTGAAAGGCAGCTGGCAGACGTTTTCCTAAAAAAGCCATAAGATGAGTCACTGAACCTACTCCAACATACCCTAATTAAGTAGTTTGATCATAATGTATTAATTGCAAAGTATGCAGTAGGGTGCAGAGCGGCGATTCTCCTCGACCTACCCCGAGTTTGCTCGAGAGCGTTCTAGTGGGAGTTTTAAGTTGAGACGCCAGTGTATTGCCAACCGTCGGACGCGTCGAGACGCTCGAGGGTCATTCAAATTTGTGCGCGAAACTCACGCATCGCCGTCGATTGTTTTGGATTCCCGAGACCGGTGTGTTGACAGCATACCACTTGATTGTTTTGAAGGTGATTATGAGTTGTGACTGAGGCAGTTAGTTGCATTCGGATTACAGAGGTTATCATTTGGTGGTGATAAACGCGTAAATACCATAATTTGAATACATTATTTAATAATAATGGACTATGTGTTTTGAACTACGAGTGTCAGTGTGTACCATGCCAATTTGATTGGGTGCCAAAAGATAGTGTTGTTATTGAGTTTCAGTGTGTTTGGGTGCGTGAATAATTGCAGAGCCATGGAAGTGAAATTTTCGGTGTACGTTATCGCCCTGATTATACAAGGTGAGTTTTTTCAGTAATTTGGAGATGCCAACTGAAGGTCATTATTTATCGATAAATGAATGTTGTATGCGTGGTAATTTCGACAACCCCTTGGCAGATTTTGAGGCGGTTTGAGCCATTTATTTCAACGTAAATAGAAGACGGTTCCAATAGGTTGAGACAAAAATAATACGAATACTTTCCTATGGATAAAATCGAGCGCGAGTGATAAAAGTTCCAGATTTGAAGTTGGAAAATAATGTATACTGTGCCGATGTAAGAGCGACAACATTTACTATGCCAGATTTATGATTTTGTGGGACGAAAAAATTAGCCATTCAGCGTAGAAGCATGTTTGGGTCTTTTTGGCTTTTCTTCCCAAAATGTTGATCGATCTTCATACTTGCCAATCAGAAAGCCACTTTCACTCCTAATAACACGAAAAAGAAGAAGGACGGTTATCATTAGAATGGATAATGCTATAAACTGGTGAGATCCTAAAAAAAGCTATTTTCAAGTGACAAAATTTGATTTTTTCTAAGATTTTTTTTTCAGAATAACGTTTATTTGTGTTTTTTTGTTTTTCAAATGATGAAATCATGATGAACAACTTCGCTATCCTTTGAGCTTTTAGGATTAAAATAAACCCTTCTGTTTTTTTAAGGAAAATTTCTTCATATTGGTAATCAGAAAAGTTTGTGACTTTCTACCTATTAATTTTTTTCTCTGGAAATAATCAGATATAGTTTATATGAGCAATCTTTCATCATTATTATTTTTTTGAAGAACAGTCTTTATACTGCATCTGTGGTTTTTGTATCGCCGGAATCTTAAATTTAATTTTACTTTTCTGAACTATCTGTTTGGTCTTGACTATTTTTGATAGATTCTCAAAGGATGAGCGACTTTCGTATTGTCCCTTCGACAAAAAGTGAAATAAACATTATTCCATATCATTTCTTTTATTATCCAGCCTGAATATAGTTTCCCTGCAAAAAAAAATTGCTAATCATTTTTTATTAATTATTTCCTGGAAATAATCAGTTGGGTATATATTTTTTGACCAACCTTCGATCCTTTTTTTTTTCGGGAAACAATTAATTTTGATACACTCCAAAATTGATTAATTGATAATCAAATATAGATAACATCAACTCAAACTGCTTTCCTGTTGAATTTTCTGATATCTTGATTTTGAAAATCTAAACTTCATCCATACCTATGCTAGAAACGACTGACTCACCTCTATCACCTCGACAAATAGTGGAACAAAACCCAAAGTGATCATTTTGTTTAGTATTATTCCTTCTTTTCTTCAATTTTCGATATTGTAATGCATAGTTTCCCACAAAACTCTCAATCAAATTTTCATTGGATTTTTCCTTAGCCAGTAATATGTTTTTTGACTAATCCTCCATCAATATTTTTTTTAGGGGAACAATCTTGATATTTAATTTATTTCAGTCCATTCTTTGTTTTTGTATTGATGGCTTATTGTTTTCCCAACCTTGTCTATAATTTGATCGTTTGAACTCTCGTTCTGGTGTTAATTATTTTTAATATATTCTGAAAGGATGAAAGCATTTTGGAATGTCACCAAAACGCTAATCATCACATAAATTTCAGCCGCTTTTTTGCCAAATTTTGAATATCTTGACCTATACTATCCAAATAACTTAACGACTTCGCTGATTTCTGTCACTTAGACAAATAGTGAATCAAAATACATAGCCATGTTCTGTTACCATTATTCCTTTCATACGGAAAGTATATAAGTTCCACAAAAAGCTTTCAGTGCACTGATCATTCGTTTCTGTCGTGAAATTAATAAGTTCAATATCTCATCATAAGTCTTTTTTGAGGAACATTCTCTTTATATCATTTATACTACTGCGTAACTTTTCAATTAATTTATGTTTGGATTTTGATTGCTGATAGAATTAATTTGATTTGTATTCATATGCAAACGAAATAAAAACCTAATGAATGGATCCTTTATTTCATTAGGTTTTTCGAAAATGTAGTAATATATGATTTTACTTAACTGAAATTGTACAGGAAATGCAAATACTTTCTTTTTGATTTCATTCAGCGGTCACTGAGAAAAAAAAACTATGAAGTAACATATCAAACGGACGCAAAACTGTTTATATTTATAATTTATGAACCGGTACAGAATTTTTTATCGCGTTTAAAGTAAACAGTGACAAAATTACGGGGGTACTGAATTAAGCGACTCGAAATTTAGAGTGATTTTTTTCAATCGCATCTGAATGGGTAGTAAGTGATAATCACAAGAATCTCAGATTTGATTTCGGAAAAAAAATTGTGTTGACGCTGTAAGATGCGTAGTAAAGAATTTTTTTTAACATACAGGAAGACATTTTTCACAGAATCTCCATTTACTCTGATGGGGTAAAAGTTACTACATCTACTCCACAAAATTAATATTTTTAACAATTGTAGAAAAAAATTAACTAACAATTCAGCGTTAAACCATGTTTGGGTGGCTGGCATAGTTGACTTTCTTCGATTTCGATTTATTTTCATGCTCGTCATACGGAAGATCACTTTTAATCTGATTACACTGATAACACAACATTTTTTCATCGAGACAGGACGGTTATCATGAGAATGCATAATGCGATAAATTGGTGTGATCCTTTAAAAAAGGCTATCTCCACGTGACAAAATTTGTTGTTTTCGGTGAATTTCGTCATATTTACGTTTCCTTTTTATTTAGGGAAATGCTATTTTGGGAAATAATTGATGAACTGCTTCACTATGCGTTGTTTTTCCGTGAATAACATCAATGTCCTGCTTAGTTTTGTAAAAACGTATTCTCTATACATTCTTTTGCTTCAATCGAAATCGCTGACTTCTGTAACTTCGACAAATATAAAATAAAACATATATCGATAGCTGATTTTCCATTAATTCTTCTAATCTTTGCTTAGTCTACGGAGAGGAGAAAAAACTCTCAACGAACTGGCAATTGTTTTTTTCCTGGGAGTGACCCCCTGTCCAATCTTCCATCATTAATCTTTTCCCAAAAAAAGTATTGAGAAATCTATACTTTTCAAATATCTTGGCTTCAAGAGATACCGTGACCAAGAAGTCGAACAAAAAACATTCTGGTAACTGTTATTTCCTATCGTTTCATTCATTCTTCAGTCTAAAAGTATTCAGTTTTCCACAGAAAAACTGCCAACCAATTTTACATTGATTTTTTTTGGAAATTATCAGTTATTTGAATTTTTTCACCAAAATTCATTTAGGTTATTTTTTTTTCGGAGAACGAGAACAGTCTTGACATTTCACTCATTTCTGTTTTTTCGTTGTTTTCGTAATGATGGTTAGGTACTTGTTTTCCTAACCTGGTATACAATTTAATTTTCTGAACTCCCGGTCTGATCTTTATTGTGTTTATTCTAATATGATGAAAGTATTTCGGATTGACACCAAAACACAGACCACATCAATTTCAACCGCTTTCCAGCCTTATTTTGTACCTATATGAAGTTAGCGAGACAACTCCGAAAAAGTTGATAACAGATTATTCCATAATTTCCGCCTTTTTGTTGCGATGAAAAAAAATTTGTCGATCTTTTTTTTTAAAAAATATGTGATGTTCCGCTAACTTCATATGAAGTTAGCGAAACAACTTCCGTAATTTCAATTTTTTCGCAGTTCCGAAGTATCCATAATTTGCCGCCTTTTTGTCGCTAATTAGTTACGGAGAAAAAAAAAATTTTCGCTCTATTTATAAAAAAAATATGCGATGTTTCGCTAACTTCATATGAAGTTAGCGAAACAACTTCTGTAATATCTATCTTTTCTCAGTTCTGAAGTATCCAGAATCTGCCGGTTTTTTGTCGCTAATCAGTTGCGGAGAGAACAAACTATTTTCTTAAAAATTATACGATGTTTCAACAACTCCCGTTATTTTTATCTTTTCTCACATTTTAGGCACAAATTACTGCTTTTTTTCGATAATTAGTTGTGGAAAGAAAATATTCGTCTATCCTTTCTTTCAAAAATTTGCAATGTTTTGATAACCTTATATGAAGTTAGCGGGACAACTTCCGTCTTTTTTTATTATTTTAAACGGTCTTATTCAGCTTACAGTCTTGTTTATTTGTGTGGGTTGAATCTAGTAATTGAAATTGTATTCCTTTCCTGTTGAGCTGTTTATCTGAAATTTGGTACACACCTTTAGTTCTGATGACAATACAATTATGTATATTCAGTATCATTGTAAATCCAAGATGGCCGTCGCCACAAAATGGCGGATGACATATTTTGTTCAACTCCCTCAATATGGTTATCAAATGAAAGGACTGAACCAGTACAAAGATAGTACTCCGTGAAATAATTTCAAATCGAAGATGGTCGCCACCACAAAATGGCAGATTTCTTTGTTTTTCAATCCCCTCAATAGGGGTATCAAATGAAAAAAAAAATGTCTCGAAACCATACTGAAACAGGGAGAAGAATTATTGTGTGGGGTATATGAAGTATTCGAAATGGGAAAAGTGGTTCCTAGAAATTGATTATTTAGCAATTTTTTTTTAAATTTATTCAATAATTTATGTTTTGTCGAGTTTTACCCATCATAGATATGAGCATAACTTTTTCATACTTTTCAGTCACGATAGATATAAATATAAAGATAGCATTGATGCCCGTTTTTGATTTCTCACAGTGTCGACAATTGATCCTCATATATGTCGGCGATTGGTTATTCATATTTTTCAGGTGTCGAAAATTGGGGCATCTGATATGCGTTTTCATTTATTTAATTTGAATTATTTCACCATGTTATGATAAGTTTTTCTTGTCTGTTGAAATGGAAGTTACAAAGATTCAGAAACTGAATATCGCAACCACGTAAAAATTCCCCTCGAGTTCAAAAAGTATTCGTCATTTTCACGAATACCCTATTGTATGGATATTTATGACCAACCTGATAATTAGTGGGAAATTTGAAACTTTGATTATGTTGAGTTTTGTTCATATTGTGGGAATTTTGGGGAAAAAGTTTCAGTTTCAAAATGTTATTGTAAATATTGCTCAAATTATCCAGGTCTGTATTTTTGTTTATACCATTGGTATCATTGTTGATGGAAAACATTTCTTTAAATAACCATTTATGTAAGTTATTCTCTGTGCGAAGTACTTCAAAATGGTTGTAATCCAAAATGTTCTCACTGGAGATGACATTCTCAGCCAGTGCCAAAAATAATTTCTTTGTTTTGCTATCACTTTTATGGGACGTTAGGTGTCCAGACAAAGTTCTTGATGTTTGTCCAATATATGCTTTGTCACAAGTCTGACAGGGAATTTGGTAAACGACATTTGATTTTTCCATCCTTTTCCAAGGTTTCAATTGGCAAGTTTCAGAGGGGAGACTATTAGTAGTAGTGACGATGCGTTGGGCAATTTTGATATTCTCATTTTTGAAGACATTTATAAGCTTTAACGATTGAAAATATGGTAACAAACAGAAAAAATAAGTGATTGAAACACTTTTGGTTGGGAGGAAGAACTGAGAACAGATAGAAATTACGGAAGTTGTTTTGCTAACCTCATATGAAGTTCGCCAAACATCGCAAATTTTTATTTAAAAAAAGACCGACAATTTTTTTTTCTCCGCAACTAATTAGCGACAAAAAGGCGGCAAATTATGGATACTTCGGAACTGTGAAAAAATTGAAATTACGGAAGTTGTTTCGCTAACTTCATATGAAGTTAGCAAAACATCACATATTTAAAAAAAAAAGAGCGACAAATTTTTTTTCTTCGCAACTAATTAGCGACAAAAAGGCGGCAAATTATGGAATAATCTGTTATCAACTTTTTCGGAGTTGTCTCGCTAACTTCATATAGGTTTATTTTGTAATATCTTGACCCATTCTTTATACATAATTTAGCTTCAAACGATATCGCTGACTTCTGTCACTTAGACGAATATTGAAACAACACATAGCCGTAGTTTTGTTTACCATTATTCCCTAATATTTCTTTCATTCTTCAGTCTACCGAAAGTGTATAGTTTTCCACAAGAAATACTCTCAACGAACTGTTCATTCGTTTTTTCCTGGAAGTGATCGATTTTTTTCCCCAAACTTCATCATTGGCACTTTCTGGAGGAGAGTCTTGATATTTCTTTGTTTTTGTATCTCTGGCTATTTGTCTCCCAACCGATTATATAATTTTATCTCTGAACTGTTGGTCTGGCCTCAATTGTTTACAAAATACAATTATTCTGCTGCGTAACATCTCGATTCGTTAATATAGTTTGGATTTCGATTGCTGATAAAATTGATTCTTCTTGGTTTCATATGCAAACGAAGATTAAACATTTAATGAAAGGCTCCTTTATTTCATTATGTTTTTCAACAATGAGATATATGATTTTGAATTGTCTAAAAAGTGTTAATTCCGTAATTCAGATCCAAATTCGTTAAACTTGAGAGTTTTAATCGCGTTTCAAGTGAAATGAAAATGCAGATAAACTGTTTCGAAGATATTACTTTTCCGTCATCAGAAAGAGGGTAGGATTCGTAAAGACGGGCTCAGTAGAGGTAAATTAGCTCGGCGAATTCGAAATTGACATCATGTCGCCTTACACCTTTTTGGGTTGAATACCTGAGATATTAAGAGGCGTATTTCGATTGAATTCCACTGAAGGAATGTTACTGGAGAGATTGTAAAACAATGGACTTTTGGGTAAATTTCAATAGATTCACTAGTCGACTTTTTCTGTGTCTAGACCCAATAACTGAAACTACTATTGATATTTTGCGAACGTTTCGTGAAGCCATCCTCAGTGAACTATTGTATAGAAGGGGAATTAAAAACAATTATATATTGACAGACTGAAATGGTGGAAACGAAATATACACATAACTCTCGGTCTTGTCTCTTGTCTCTGTCAACTAAAATTTAATTGATTTTTTCCCGGAAATAATCAGTTATATATTTTCCAGCCAATCTATCATCATTTATTGCTCCTGACTAATTTTATAAAATCTTCATCTACGCTTTATACATACTCTAGCTTCAAACTATATCGCTGGCATCTGTCAAATATCAAAACAGATCATTGATTCATAGTTGTGTTTACTAGTATTTCCTAACATTTCTTCCATTCTTGAGTCTACCGAAAGTAAGTGGTTATCCTCAAAAAACTCTCAACGAACTGTTAATTCGTTTTTTCTTGAAATGATTTTGTATCACTGGCTATTTATATTGCCAACGTGATATATAATTTGATCTCTTGAACTATTTGTTAACAGTAACTGGAACTACTATCGATATTTTGCAGATTTTTCTAACTACTTGAGGTCCTATTCATTATATCAAACAAATCTACTTGAAGTAATTTTCAATGAACTGCAATATGGAATGGGGATTCGAAAAATATACAATTATATAGGCACATATTGAAATTGTGTAAACCAAACAAAATACATACATAACTTTCGATCTGATTGTCACCAAAACAACGACCATTTCAATTTCAACAGATTTCGCGCATAACTTTGTGATATTATGAGTTTGGAAAATTATACTTCAAGAAACAGAACATATAGCGATAGTTCTAGAAAAATATAGTTTTACACAGAAGAAACTGTCATGGGTTTTTTATCTATTCCTAGATGATCGGTTTTATATTCTTTTACTTATCTTCCAGTATTCATTTGTTTCCGGAGAAGTCTAGATATTTGATTGGATTTTGTTTTCCCAACTTGGTATTAAATTTAGTATTCTGTACTCGGTCTGATCTTAATTATTTGTGATAGATTCCAAAAGAATAAACGCATTTTAGATTGATACCAAAACATAGGCAACATCAATTTCAACCGCTTTCGAGCATAATTAAGTGATATTTTGACTTTGGAAAATCAATACTTTTCACTTACCTCGGCTTCAAATAATATCACTTACTTCTGTCACTTAATAATAATTATTTGTGATAGATTCCATGTTGAATATGTAGTTAGACTAGGAGGAATCGGCGCATGAGTACCGAAAACTATTCCACCTCAATTTTTTTATGCGATCCTCTTCAAATTGCCCTACTGATGATATAAATGCATGTTGCCATGGGGCAACCCCATGCCATATTGTTTAAACCGAAATTGTTTAAACAATTGCAAGGAATTGTTATTTTTCAACCGGACAATTTTTTTTTATATTATTTATTGAAATACAAATTAAAAAGGTCCTATGACTTTTCACGATAAATTTAATATTTTCAGAGATATGAATTTCTAAAGGTTCGAAAAATCTCAAATTTGGGTATTTTTGACCCATGAAATATATATAATATATATAAAAAAAAATATAAATAATATTTTTTTTAATTCTTTATACAATAGTTAATAATATTCTCAATAGATATTAAAAAAAAATCATTGTTTATACCTGTTTTTTTATTGTTGTTATTGTTTGTGAAATTTTACCTGCTTTACACGCATTTACGGGTTGTGATACGACTAGTAAAATTGGCACGAAAAAAAAGCTTTAGAAATGATAAAAGTAAAAGAAAATCGTGATGCTTTAGTCCCTCTTGGCAATGGCTTGGATTTAAGTACTAAGGAGTTGAAAGGCTTAGAAAGATTGTATTTAAATATTTTGGGTAAAAAAGGTAACACGGTGGATGAAGCTAGACAAAGTATTTTTTCTCGTTGCTTTGGCACTAATATTGATTTATCGAAAATTCCGTGCACATCAGATGCCTTGCATTTGCATGCACTTAGAGCTCCTGCTCAAACATACATTTGGAAAAATGCATTGAATCCCCAATATGAAACATTAGATTTTACGAATTTCGGATACAAACTAGTGAATGGTACTTTGCTACCTTTATTTATAAACAAAAGCCCATTTCCAACTGATCTTAAAAAATTGTGTAATTGTAAGAAATCTGTGCAACCAAAGCTTGTTACTGTAAAAAAATTAATATTAGTTGCATACTTCTATGTGGTTGTGATCCAGAAGACTGTAAAAATATAATATATAAAAATGATATTGATAATAAATACTTATTTTTAAATTTTGTTTCATTATTTCATACTTCTACATCTATAACCTTCGTTTGAAGAAGCTATTCAATGTAATTACTTTCTGTTTTAATAAAAAAAAGTAATATAAACTGACAAAAAAGTAATTTTGATTACATGTTCCGATTTATGCTTAAATAACTTTTGTAAAATTGATTCCAGAAAAAAAATTGTTAAAACAAATTGTAGACAATTTCATTATTAATAACATTGCTCTCTTTAACAATCTTGATAAAGTTAATAGTTTTCAAGATAAATAATAATTCAGGGCACAGAGAGGCCGATGCAGCGCATGAGTCAGAGAGAGACGGCGATACTTAAAGGTAAGCGACTTGTGAGCGCGCGAAATTAACAATGAAAAACAGGTACAAAAAATGTTTTTTTTTTAAATATCTATTAAGAATATTATTAACTATTGTATAAAGAATAAAAAAAAAATATTATTTATATATTTTATTTTTTTTAAATATATTTTTCATGAGTCAAAAGTTCGAACCTTTAAATATTCATATCTCTAAAAATATTAACTTTATCGTGAAAAGTCATGGGAACTTTTTAATTTGTATTCGCATGAAGAATATAAAAAAAAATTGTCCGGTTGAAAAATAACAATTCCTTGCAATTGTTTAAACAATTTCGGTTTAAACAATATGGCACGGGGTTGCCCCATGGCAACATGCCTTTATGTCATCAGTAGGGCAATTTGAAGAGGATCGCATAAAAAAATTGAGGTGGAATAGTTTTCGGTACTCATGCGCCGATTCCTCCTAGTCTAAGTTCTTCAATGTGTGTTTATGCGCTGAATACATATTTTATGTTTTGTTCTGAAAACAAGAAGTGTTGTTGATTGTCAGTTATATATGTCATTATTGATATATAATTACAAAAGTAATTTTTCTCATTGAACTGCGTTTTACTAACTCAAAATACAACATTCCAAAAGGATGAACGCATTTTAGATTGACACAAAAACATAGAAAACATCAATTTCAACTGCTTTCGAGCATAATTAAGTGATATTTTGACATAGGAAAATCGATACTTTTCGCACACCTCTGCTTCAATTCATATCGCTTACCTCTGTCACTTTGTCGAATAGTGAAATAAAACGTTCTGTTTACGATCATTCGCTATCATTTTTCCCATTACTTCCATCCTTTGGTCTAAAAAACTATAGTTTCACACAAATAAAACTGTTGACCATCTTTCTATCGATTTTTGACCTAGAGATGATCAGTTACATATTTTTTGTCTCATATTCCATTATTTATGTATTTTCAGAGAAGTCTAGATATTTGATTGGCTTTTGTTTTCCCAACTCGGTATAAAATTTGGTCTTCTGTACAGTCGGTCTGGTCTCAATTACTTGTGATAGATTCCAAAAGGATGAACGCATTTCAGATTGACACCAAAACATTAATTTCAAACGCTTTCGAGCATAATTAAGTGATATTTTGACATAGGAAAATCGATACTTTTCGCACACCTCTGCTTCAATTCATATCGCTTACCTCTGTCAATAAATGACTCGAAAGTTTCGGTTTTCAAGCCTGGAAAGGACCCCTATTAGAAATCACAGGAGAGGGAATAACCGTTCAAGGCCAGCCTGGTTAGTAACTAGATAAGCAAGTGTAATACCCTGTTGGTGTTAGTAATTTTTTTAGTATAAGTGATCCATATAAATTTTGATTGATAAATTGTGTCAAGTTCAACTTCAAAGAAGGAAGATATAATGGAAAAACTTGATTCAGGTGTTCCAAAACTTCAACTGGATTTTCATTGTGAATTTTGCAACAGAAGTTTCAACACAAAAAGAGGTTTGAATATCCACAAAAGAAAAATGCACGTCTCCTCTAGTACATGTTTTATTTCTTCAACGCCTGATAGTTCCACGGAATCGAATGAGGTTGTAAACGAGTCTTCTAATCGACTTAATAATCATTTGGCGAATCACAAACTCAATCTATATATTGCTAAAAGGATACCCAAATCGGCCAGAGTGAGTGCTGCTGAAGCTTTGAGTAAATCAATTGACAATTGTATCATTTCCAATTCTACAGAAGCATGGGAAAATCTACTTTCTTTCGCATACAAGTCCTTCTGCCTTCCACCAATCAATCAAAATCGAAAAGAATCTCTAACAACAATCATCAAGAGAAACATCGAGAGTCCCAATCTTCTGGAAAATACAACAATTACTAATCCTTCAACATCGAAATATAATCTCTCTAAACGTATAGTCAACAAAGTTTCTGATGGTGATCTCACATCTGCTATTCGTATTTTGACGTGTACTGACACAATAGCTACTTTTGACGAAACAACCTTGTTGGAGCTCAAATCAAAACATCCAGCTGACACGGAATTTATATATACAGGGAGTGACATCTTTAACCCTATGAAAGTTAACGAAATTGAAGTTTTGAATGCAGTGAAGTCATTTCGTACTGGATCTGCAGGAGGCCTAGATTCTTTGAGACCATCGCATCTTCAAGATTTGTTGTCTAAAAGTTCTGGATCTATGGGCGAGAAACTTCTTCGGTCTTTAACCAACCTCTGCAATTTTATGCTTAGCGGTAAAGTTAACCGAGATGTGATCCCAATCCTATACGGAGCATCATTGATAGCACTTAGAAAAAGATGCGGTGGCATCAGACCAATAGCCGTCGGTACTACTTTTAGACGTCTTGTTTCCAAATTAGCATGTTCACAAATCAAGGAATCATTAGGTAATTCTTTCCGTCCCATACAATTTGGTTTTGGTACTCCAGGAGGATGCGAAGCCGTCGCCCATGCAGCACGACGTTTTGTAAATCAACATCCAGACTCTTCTTCTACTGTATTTCTGAAAATTGATTTCGAAAATGCTTTTAATATGATTCACAGAAATATTCTATTAGAAAGAGTCAAAGATACGATCCCAAATCTCTTTCCCTTCATACGTCAATGTTATGAGAAGCCAAGTTTTTTGAATTTTGGAAATAACGTAATTTATTCGGAAAGAGGCGTTCAACAAGGAGATCCATTGGGCCCCTCTCTTTTGTTTATGCATCGAGAACCTAACAAGATCGATTGAAGCTGAATTTAATTGTTGGTATCTTGATGATGGCGCCATAGGTGGCAATACAGATTTGGTTCTAGAACAGTTCCAAAAATTATTTCGTCTTCCAATGAAGTCGGCCTTCAATTAAATTTCAAAAAATGCGTACTTCTGTATTTGAACGAACCTACAGATAACATTTCGAAAAAATTCAATTATTTAGCTCCTGGCATTAAAATTATGGACAGAAACAATTGGACCCTCCTTGGTGCTCCACTTTCGGATGAATCTCTGACAGAATGCATAAACCAAAAAACAAATTCCCTCATTTTGATGGCATCACGCATCGATAAAATTCCTAATCATATTGGATATTTTCTCCTGAAGAATTGTTTGGCTATACCCAAATTGATGTATACCCTGAGATGTTGTGCAACATGGCGCTGCATGGAAGAACTCAATCATTTTGATTCAACACTCCGTGAGATTCTGGAGCAGATAACCAATAACCATTTCAACGATCTAACATGGCTCCAAGTAACGCTTCCCGTGAGTAAAGGTGGTCTAGGAATCCGTCAAGCATCTTCACTCGCTTTACCAGCTTTCCTTTCTTCATTCAACAGCGTCCAACATTTGATTGACCAGATTTTACCTAATTACTTCACCAATTCACCAGACTCTTCCTACATAGAATGCGAATCTACTTGGCTCTCGAAAACATGTATCTCTACACCTAGTTATAAACTCTCACAGAAATCCTGGGATATTCCTCTTATCGAATCTTCATCTACAAAACTCCTTGAGTCAGCTGCTAACTCTCAATTCGAAAAGGCTCGTCTCAAGGCAGTATGCACTAAGGAATCTGGAGCTTGGCTTAACGCCCTTCCTGTTGCATTCCTTGGAACGTTATTGGATAATGAATCCTTCAGGATTTCTGTTGGTCTACGTTTGGGTTGTTCGATTTGTGTTAGCCATACATGCAGATGTGGATCCAACGTCAATGATAAAGGTATTCATGGTTTGAGTTGTAAATATAGTTTGGGACGTTTCTCACGACACTCCACTGTTAATGATTTAATTAAACGTGCTTTGTCAACTGCTGACATTCCTTCTGTTTTGGAACCTTTAGGAATAATTCGTGACGATGGTAAACGTCAAGATGGGATGTCTCTCATTCCTTGGAGCCATGGAAAACCACTAGTTTGGGACTTCACCTGTGCAGACACTGTTGCTCCTTCACATATTAATTTAACATCAAAGACTGTTGGTGGTGCTGCAAATTCTGCTGAAAAATTGAAGATTAAAAAATATTCCAGTTTGATTGATCAATATAATTTTTATCCAATAGCTATCGAAACCTACGGTTCTTTTGGTAGATATGCATTGGAATTTTTCAAAATTATCGGTCGTAAACTCATTGATAAAACTCATGATCCTAGAGCGAGGACTTTCCTGTTCCAACGTATAAGTATTGCAATCCAGAGAGGAAACGCTGCATCTGTCCTGGGTTCTATACCTACTTCTAAAAGTTTGGATGAAATTTTTATTCGTCCTCCAGGATTGAGAATTTTGGGCAATTCCTCAATTATTTCTACAGTCCCACTTCTTACTTCTTCACCATCAAGGCAAATAGAAGAAGTGAACTCTGACGAAATGGAAGACACATCTAGAAGAAAAACTTTGGAGAAAAATGATTTGTTTTTCTCCTCCCAAAAAATAACTTGTTCTGACATATCTCAATCCAACTCAAGTAACTACAATACCATTAGACCACTCGGACTCAATGGGTTGAAGAACATTGGCAACACCTGCTTCATGAATAGTATAATACAATGTTTATCGAACACCAGATGGTTGCTCGAGTATCTGAGAAAAGACGAGCATATGAGGGATATCAACACAAGCATATCAAGCATGAAAGGTGCTCTGATAAAAGCATTTGCGATTGTGATAAAAGAACTTTGGTCAGAAGATTTGTCTGATAGGGTGGTAAATACTGTTTCTTTGAAATGCCAGATACAAATATTCGCACCTCGCTTCATGGGGCACGCTCAACAGGACGCCCAAGAATTTCTCAGATATTTATTGGAAGGTCTTCATGAAGATATAAACAGAGTGATTGAAAAGTCCAAACCTATTTTGATAGAAATTGATGAAAAACTGAGCAATCTTGAAAAGGCACAGGAGTCTTGGACAAGATATCTAAGAATGGACAACTCAAAAATGGTTGATAACTTTGTTGGTCAACTAAAATCATCGTTGTTATGTTCTTCTTGTGGCCATTGTTCTGTCTCTTTTGACCCTTTCTGGGACCTTTCACTTGATATTCCACAGATACCTGGTCAGCTGAGTCTGTCGCAATGTTTAGACTTGTTTATCAGAGAAGAAATTTTAGATGGCGAAGAGAAACCAACTTGTTGTAAATGTAAGGAAAGAATAAAATGTACAAAGTCATTATGTATATATAAATTCCCCAAAATATTAGTAATTCACTTGAAACGATTTTCGCCTTTGGGAAGATTTATGGGAAAATTAAATGTCAACATTGACTTTCCTCTCAAAGGATTGGATATGAGTAATTATGCAGCAGATAATGTAGCTCCATGTCAATACAACTTGTATGCTGTATCCAACCATAGTGGAACAACTTATAGCGGACACTACACGGCTTACTGTAAGCACCCTTACGCAGGCATATGGCACGAGTACAATGACTCCAGAATATCACCGATATCATCTCAATCCATTATAAGTGAAGAAGCATTCGTCCTTTTCTACGAGCAAGAGGACACTAACTTAGATTAGCTTTATTATAATTTGAATTGTTTTCTATAATATAAAATGTATAATTTTAAAATTGAAATAATATATATATTTATATATAAAAAATTAAGTAATATTCTGTATTTGGAAAATCGATACTTTTCACATACCTCGGCTTCAAATTATATCGCTTACCTCTGTCACTTTGTCGAATAGTGAGACGAAAGATATAGCAATAGTTCTGTTCACGATCAATCCCTATAATTTTTCCCAATAATTCCATCCTTTGGTCTAAAAAAATATAGTTTCGCACAAAAAAAACTGTCGACCAACTTTTCATCGATTTTTCACCTAGAAATAATCAGTTATATATTTTATCACTCATATTCCATTATACAGTGCTAGTCAAAAGTCCCCTCCCCCCCTCGTATCTTTTGAACGGGTACACTTATAATAATGAAATTTGGAGGGTGGAAATAAACGGATGTAGGCTTCTCAACTGGTCATAACAGGTGACGCAATAGTCATAAATGACGTCACAAGGCCACTGTGACCAATAATTTTAAATGGGACCCTATGGCAAGTGACAGCTCGTTTGAAAGGTATTGAAAATACCTATTCAGTCATACCAATTTTGTTTGGGTTTCGGCTGATTTAGATTGATAAATTGAAAAAATACGAAAATTATAGTTTCGCATTTAATTAATAAAGATTTAAGAACCAGTTCTTATAATAAGTGTTCAAAATGTGCTCCATCTACTTCCTGGCAGTAATGCATCCTATTGCTAAACTCTTGTCGTACTCGTCCCAGTGTGTCAGCGGAAATTGCCCTACATTCTTCAACAATTCGTTGTTTCAGAATGGCAATACTGTCAGGTGCTGTAGCGTAAACCTTAGATTTCAAGTACCCCCATAGAAAAAATCTAATGGTGTAAGGTCCGGTGACCGAGCTGGCCATTCGATCGAACCTCGTCGTCCAATCCATCTACCACGATATTCTTCATCTAGGTAACGTCTTACTGCACCGTAATAGTGTGCAGGAGCACCATCTTGTTGAAACGTTATTTCCAAGTTGTCGAATTCATCTGGATTATCTTCTAGAATTTCAAGAATTAACGCCTCAATATCATTTTGTAACATCTCCAGATACAATTCACCGGTTAAGTTAGCATTGAGAAAAAGAGGCTCAACTATGTGGTTTCCCAAAATACCTGCCCAAACATTAACTTTTCTGGAAATTGAGTATGTTTTTCACGAAAGATGTGAGGATTTGTGTCACTCCAATACCTCACTTTTTGAGTGTTACCATTTCCATTGAGATAGAAAGTACTTTCGTCACTAAAACAAATTGTCTGTATGTAGCCTGGTTGTTGGTTCATTTTATTGGACATAGTTTCACAGAATTCTAGTCTTCGGTCGGGGTCATCATTTGAAAGTTGGTGCACCATTTTTAGTTTGTATGGATGAAATTTGTTTTAGCCAACACCCTATGTACTGTCCTTTGACTGACTCACAGATAGACGCAACTTGGGCTGTGGAAGAAGTAGGGTTTACTACCATTTCTCCAATTATGTCAATTTTTTGTCATCACTAATTGTTGGTCGACCAGATCGTTTGGCATTTGAACACTACCTGATGCTTCAAACTTCCGAAGAAGCTCCCTCAAATAAACCCTCGATATAGGGCGATCGGGGTACCTCTCATTAAACAGTCGTTCCGCTACATGGAAATTGTTTCTACATTCACCAATTATTAAGATAGCTGCTACTTTGTCGGCTACAGTACGTACCATTTTGCCTATGTAAACACTTAAACGTCTCGTTAAACAATAGCTTAGGTAAATTTTCAAGGTATAAACACTTTTGACAAGTAGAGAATTCAAAAACGTCAACCTTTTTGACAATTAACCAGAGGCGTACTTTAAAATCTTTATTAATTAAATGCGAAACTATAATTTTCGTATTTCTTCAATTTATCAATCAAAATCAGCCGAAACCCAAACAAAATTGGTATGACTGAATAGGTATTTTCAATACCTTTCAAACGAGCTGTCACTTGCCATAGGGTCCCATTTAAAATTATTGGTCACAGTGGCCTTGTGACGTCATTTATGACTATTGCGTCACCTGTTATGACCAGTTGAGAAGCCTATATCCGTTTATTTCCACCCTCCGAATTTCATTATCATAAGTATACCCGTTCAAAAGATACGAGGGGGGAGGGGACTTTTGACTAGCACTGTATATGTATTCTCGGGAAGTCTAGATATTTGATTGGCTTTTGTTTTCCCAACTTGGTATACAATTTGGTCTTAGTACACTCGGTCTGGTCTCAATTATTTGTGATAGATTCCAAAAGGATGAACGCATTTTAGATTGACACCAAAACATAAACAACATCAATTTTAACCGTTTTCCGGTTTAATCTTGTGATATGTTCTCTTTGAAAAACTTATACTTCACCTATACGATATAACTGACATATGTCACTTCGACAAATAGTGAAACAAAACACCTAGTGAAACATAACATATAGTGCAATGAAACTCATAGACACACTCGGCAGCAGTTCTGTTTACTATTATTCCAAAAGTATTTTGGGTTGTCACCAACATAGACCACATCAATTGTAACCACTTGGTTTTGTCATATATTTACTTATATCTCGCTTATACCTATAACTTATACATACCTTAGCTTCTGTCAGACAAATAGTGAAGTAAAACTCAGCTATAATTCTGTTTACCATTATTCCCTAACTTTTTTTGATTCCTCAGTCTACAGAAAGAATATAGTTACCCACATAAAAACTTTCAAAAATCTGTTTTTTTTTCAGAAATGATGATTTTTTTTCCAATCTTTCATCACTAATCTTCTAAGAACAATCTCGATTTTTCAACATTTTCTTATACGGTGTTTATGTATCGCTTGCTATCTGTTTCTCCAACCTAGTGCATAATTTGATCTTTTGAACTATTGGTCTGGCCCCAATTATTTACAAAATGCAATCAATCTACTGCGTAACTTCTCAATTCATTCATATTGCTTGTATTTTGATTGCTGACAAAATTGATTCCGCTTGCATTAACATGCAAACAAAGATAAAATTCATATGAATGGGTCCATTATCCAATTATGTTTTGCAAGAATGTGATATATGATTTTACGTAATTTAAGTTGTGTAGGAAGTGTAAATACGATTTTTTCCATTTTCGTTCATCGGACAATGAAAGGAAAAACAAATGAAGTAACATACCAAACGCACCCAAAATTGTTAAATTTTTTATTTCACAAACCTGTACAGAATATATAATCTCGTTCAAAGTGATATCGACATGCGGTCAGGCTGTTTCGAAGTTTCGATTTATTTCTGCCATTTAAAAAAGGGCACGATTCGGAGTGAATTGGGAAGTCCATTAGCCCGACAAATTTGAAAATTAAACCGTTTCCCGTTACACCTCTTTGCACCTGTAAACCAGAAATATTAAAAGCCGTATTATGAAGGGATTTTTCTGAGGGGATGTTAGTGGAGAGATTATAAAACACATCTCTATAGATTAAGTCCTCGAATTTTTGTGTCGAGGAGTTCTGTGACCCAATAATTGAAACTACTATAAATATTTAGCTGACGTTTCGACTCGTGAAATCATCTTTAAAAAATAAAAAAAAAGAATGGGAATTTAAAACATATACACTTATATGAGACATACTACTATTTGAGGAACCTGCCTAAGTTATATATTATGATTATTTGATGAATGAGTTGAAGTTTTTTGTAAAATTTCAGCTTTTATGTTCGATAAAAATGCAAAATGTTACCACTTTCTCCACTATAATGATCAACTGATATTATAATTATCCTAAATAATTGATTGCTATCTATATGCCATAACTTTCAATAATTAGAATTCGGGAATAATTCTCCTCATTATGTTGGGACTACAATTATTCCTGCAAAAGATAACTTCATAACTGGCGTCAGTTCGATCCTTTTAGAACTGTTTACGCAGATGTCACTATATTCGAGTTTCAAGTATCACCCATTTTCAGTGATCAAATATTGTCTTTATAGAATAAATAATAATATGCTTTCATTCAGAGGTCGGTTGGAATGTAAATCGATGAGAAGTCGAGAAATATCCTTGTTTTCTTGTCAAAGTTTCGGATTCAATTGAGTCCATACACATACATGAAAAAAAAAATCGAGAGACGAGTTTAGTCAAAGAAATACTCTACGTAAATACTGATTATCATTATACAAAATGACTTTATTAAAAAAAAAACATATTGCACCATTATTGAGAAAAGAAGGCGAGTATCAGTTGAGTGTGCTTCTATTCTTGAACTTAAGCAATAGTGGAAATAATTAACTATAATTAATCAACTTCTCGAATTATAGATGAGATTGATGGTCATTTAGTCGAGTTGTTTTCTATAAAAACTTTTTGCCTTACTCCACAATGCTCAGAGCTTCCTGAAGGTAAATTAAATGTCTATATTATAGTGTTATACCCTACAAATGATATAAAAATGTTTATATATATATATATATATATATATATATATATATATATATATATATATATATATATATATATATTTTTTTTTTTTCACAATTGGGTTTATTATATCAAACCAGAAAAATTGGTTCTGATAAAATGGATACCAAAAACAATATTATATTTCTAGTCCCTTCTGATTTTGTGAATTTTTCGTCGAAACTATTGAAAATTTCAAGTATTCCCTAATTTCTATCTATATTAGCATACTTCTCGATGGAAGGTACACAGAAATCTGAAAGATCATCTATGATATAATGCAAAATAGGTGAAACAGAAGTACACAGAATATGATTGTAATAACTGATTTGAAACATATAGTAATAAGTATGTTGAAAAACACTGATTCTTAAAACATATTTCTCAATATAGGTAGATAAAATTTCAGTATTTCCTGATGCCCAATTTGATGATACTGTTAGGTTATGAGTACTGTTAGAGGTTATAACCCTGAGGAATTTATTTTGATAAATTCTGCAAAATGTGAAAAATATTCATTTTGTTTTCTGAATGCTTGTATTTTTCAGTATATCATTGAATAATGGTCCAATTCTACTATTAAGGCAATTGTAAATCTGATATTTGTAAATCAATGTCGGTTTGTGAATCAATCAATTCAGTTCATTGACCATTTCGTTCATCAAATTATTACTTTATTATTTTCAATTTGAATGCAGTCGAAAAGAGTTTTTTTAAATTATAAACAATTGTCTGAAGCAAGATTGCTGATATATTATCATCGGTTTTCTGATAGAAATATTGGTATTTTTCTCTACCATATCGCAAATATTTCCTAAACATTTGTATCTTATTTATATGAAAGGGTCAGCTCAATAGGAATATCAACACCCTCTCTTTATTTTTGACAGATTCCAAAAGATTGAAGTATTTTGTATTGTATGGTGGTTTAAATACTGTTTTCCTCGAATACTCACAATCACACTATAGTATATTGCAATATGGTCGCATTGGACGTAATTGCTGGCTGGTATTCTTCAAGTAGTAATGGAAATAATTTCGTTGGACTACAAACCATATCCTACGTGAATCCATTGGGGTTTCCTTTTAGATTATACTGATATTTCTACAGTTTGATGGAACTCAGTTATTTCATCAAGAAAATACTTCGAAGATAGCACTTGTCGATCACTTTCTATCTGATAAAATGTAGAAATAACGGTTTCACACCGAGGTATCACCTGAGTGTGGAAATTATTAGTAATCAGAGTGATAATGGTGAGTGTTGAATACAGTATTCATTCCGGAAGGCTGTAATTTTCTGATACCGGTAATGATGATGACAGTAGTTGCGCTTTTTCATTTATCCCACATTCCAATGTAGACAATCAGTTTTGTTTTTTCCTTCCACAAATTGACCATGGAAATGAAGAACAAAATAAAGCAAAAATAAATTGGAGATATTTTATAAATAAAATTAAATATCGAAAAATTAAGAAAACGACACGACGTTAACATCCATATATAAATAATCATTATATAAAAGTCGAAACATTGGTAAAAAAACGGTAGTGGTTTAAGTTATTTTGACTCTACCTCAAGCAATTGTGAAGTAAATACAATTGGTGAGGTCACAAAACATCATACAAATATCGTTCACATAGAGTAGTCGCATACCTACATAAAAAAAATCTTTTATGCATATTCATATGAAACTAATCAAACTGTAATCAATGATGGCTATATTCCAACTTTGATATACATTACTTTCACAAATACATTAATCCATAAAAACTGATGCGTGCTTGCAATGTTGTTAAAAACCTTACAAGTCCAACGAGAGCTACTAAATACAGAGAACATTTTTTGCAATATTCGAAAGTACAAAAAAGAATTCCGATGTTCCACTAATTACCTTATATCTTTCCAATGAACTTGTTTTCCAACACCTCAGTTATTCATAGCAAATTCTCTTGAATCAAATCTACTTAATGGGCTAAGATAACGAAAAATACACATTGTTGTTAAGTGAACCATTTTAGAGATATTAAAATGTCATTTATAACTTCTAATTCGATTATTAGAATTATATGGTTATAACTCGAAATATATTTTACCGGTTCATTGTTTTGAAAATTAAAACCAGTTTTTTGCGGCTATTGAAAAGAAAGAAAATTGTAAATTTGGAAAAGCGCCAGAATAAAACTCGGTTGGACTCTGAATGACAATTGGTTCCGCATTTTACAAATTTATGTACTTGTTGGATTAAGTAAAATATGGAAAAGTATGGAATTATGGCATACAGAATCTTCTTACCTATGGGTACCATCTATAGACCGGAAGGAAGATAGATAATAAGTGAGGTAAACCCACCAATAGATGACACTTTTGAGGAAACAAAATGAAAAATAACCTAAATTTGCCAGGTTTTTTATTGAATTCAAGACGTAAATTGATTATGATATATCCTAAGGTTTATTCGAACTTCTCATATTATTGAAAAGGGAAACATTCTCCATTGACTATTGAATAGAAAGATTTTTTTGTGAATTGAAAAATCCACGATAAAAATGAGATTGCTTCTTGAAAATGTGTTTTCCATTTCTTCCGGACTTCGTGGAAGCGTGTAATAGATTTTCGTCGACAAAAATGCATTGAAGACCTAGTGAATGCGATGCCTCTCTTGCCAATGATTTCTGGTGAGTACTGTCTTTTGGAAAACATTCTTCTCTGCCTCATTCATCTTTATGAGTTCTTAATTAAGACTGCAATAGAAAATCAAATAACTATCTGAATGAAAATGCAAATTTTCAATTTAAGATTTTTTCTTTTGAGTTGGGGTCTTTTCAAAATATCTATCAGATGTAGTCAATGTTCAGCGTGGCTTTGCCGGGAAAGTAGTTGTTTCTGTAAGTAAAACATTCACAAAAAACAACTTCATTTTTATCGTGGATTTTTCAATTCACAGAAAAATCTTTCTATTCAATATTCAATTGAGGATGTTTCCCACAAGAGGTTATCTTGACGATGGAAGAGAGGGACTAAAGTTTATCTTTCAGTCGCAAATGATTCCTTATTTGATTTTATGAACATCCTGTTCATATTTTCAACAAATCATTCTTATATTATTATTCAAACATTTAACTAAAAACTAATATGAGAAGAAAATATTTTGATTGTACTCATCATAAGTACCTGAAGATGATACCTCTATAATTAAATGGACCAATAGATGACAGGATTAGGACATGTAGATGACATGATTAATATTTTGAACTTCTTCAACCGACAATGATCTTGGAAAAACGTAACTAATTCTCTCTCTTCTAATCAAGATTTCTGGGTGACATACTTTGTCAATCATCTGGTCCATGTGGTACGAACTCTTCTTTCATTCTGTCTGTGGATTTTGGTCCCATTACTTGAATGTCTGATCTTTTAACTTGAACCACACATAGATACACAATTTTTTTTATTACATTCACCACCTAAAAATTCTCACAACACAAAATCACCCTTCATAAGAAGTTCGAAGTTAACTATGGAAAATCATCTTCTTCATTGACGTCTTCGAATTCTTCATCCTATGGAGAGGAATCCGCACTGTCAATCGACAATGATTCTGAAGTTGTTGAATCGTTGTCGTACTGTCGTTTTTATTTGCCTTTCTTATTTTTATCTTTGGTTTTTTCTTCTATTCTTCTGCAGATTATCTCCTTTCCTGTAACTCCTTTCGTCTTTAGTTCTCTTCTTTCCTTTTTCTCAACTTGATTTTCAGCTTTCTGATGCTTATATTCTTCCCTCTTCTTGTCATACGTAATAGTTTCGGGCGTTGTGAGTACACAAGCGATATTTTCCATTTTCATCCTCTTAGCCCGTTTTAGCCGTATGTGGTTTTGTCTCAGGCCAAAATAACACGCGTTTAAATGGAGATGTAATTGAAAAAAAATACTCTTTGGGCCCATTCTTTTTCCTTCCCTATTAACAGCTTTCCATTAACTTTGTACATAAGTGTAATTCTGGGTAATCCATATTTTTTAACCCTTGCCCTGAAGGAATTCCCTCTTTGCCCTTCATCTATGGCATCTAGCATATTCTGCTGAGAGTATTTCATAATTTTTCTATGGTTATTTGGCATCTAAAAACGCAACAAAACTTTTTACTGCAAAGTAGGAATATATGAATATATGAATATTGAACCCAATAGCTGACACCTAGATAACTAATAGTTGACACCACTGTCATCTTTTGGTTCCCAATATCTCTTTATATTAAAATTTATTCACGTGATCGCGAAAAAACACAATCATTTCGTATAATCAACTAAAAACAATTCGAAATCTCGTGTCTGACACTGAATGTCAACTATTGGCCTGAAGAGATTCAGTTAGACCAAAAACTGACACTGCACTAGTCCATATGTCGGCTGACCTTCTGAACCTGAACAGAACGAAGGCACGTATACTAGTAGGTCTGTTGACTGGACACTGCGGCCTAAGAAAAACACCTAAACACCATGGGAGTACGTAGGGAAACCGTGGAGTGTAGGCTATGTGATGAAGAGGGGGAAACAGCCTCTAATATTATCTTCGACTGTGACGCCCTAAGTAGAAGGCGACACAGAACCTTTGGAGAGATCAGCCCAAAAACAGGCATGAATCCGAAGAACCTTATTAACAGGCTACTAAACCTGATCAAATGCACAAATCTGCTTGAATGAGGAACCACTGACGACAGAGTGATACAATAGCCCCCAGCTGGTCGCAGTGTCAAGGGAAGCTAAGTGCCAACCCTGTCTCTGGCTCGTCAGTTTTCAACCAACCAACCAACCTACCAGTCCATCTGTTATTTATTTAATCTGAATCTAATGAAGGGAAAACACAACCTAAGATGCAACACCCATTTTCTAGCTTCAAAGATTCAGTATATTACAAACCATAAGTAATACGAATAAAAAAATGTAAACATACAAAAAATCTCTTTGGAAAACAACCTTTCGATGGTAGTAGGTTTCATAACTGAATGAGAAAACAATTACTGATCAAGTATGGTCTAAACAATGTTGCTAACTCTCGAACTTCAGTAAGAAATGTTTCCAAGTTTTAATATAGGTGGTCTTTGAATGGGTGTCATGTATTGGTGTTGGAAATTGGGGATGTTATCTGTTGGTGGTTTTACCTTAAACGACTTGATGAATTCCAATTATAAAAATCAAATATGTTATTCTCCTAGAGTTTCTCGAACTGACAAAAATCAGTGAGAATAGCCATCTTAAGATGGAATACAGATAAAAATCAAACCACAAATTCTCAAATGTATCTATGAATGTCATATATAAAAATATTCAGAATGAATAAATAGCAAAGTTTACTAATATTTTGCAAAATGTTTTTAAGAAATGAAAAATGATAATAAAGTTTGAAAATACTTGTAAATCATCTCATAAAGTACAAAAGCTTTTCTGTCCCAAAATTCGAACCATTCCAAATACATCTGCGTGTAGGGTGAGGACTGCGCTTTTACTCAGTGAAGGAAAAACTGTTGAAGCTCTTCTGGTGTTTACACTAATGAAAATCTGGAAATAATTCTGAAAATAATACTGTAACACTGTGAAAAAAACTGATAGGATATAGACTCTTGCCCCCTGAAGCCTCTTGCAAGGCATTTTTGGGTGCGAAATACTATAGCATGAATTTCTGCTTGAAAAATTGTTAGAGCATTGACAAGGGGTTTCGAAAGCCTGGAACTAGGACCCGTTACTCTCACTTCAGCAATTCGTTCCATCTTGGATCCATCAATATACCAAACACATGCATCCCTTCCTACACACTCCTAATTGCACTTCGAAGTCCTACCTAGCTGGCATAATATCTGATGGTTTATAGGGGGTTATTTTCCAGAAACTTCAGGTGTCCAGTCAGATTTCCAGCATTCATTGCCGCTTCTTTCATTACACACAAGTGCAGTGGCGAAAGATTCAGCAATATCTCTAACATGAAGATAGTGCCTGTGATTCCCAGGCGGACTAACCACTTCACTTTTTGCAGTTTGAATTTTTGGACACCATACTAATGATGCATAGGTGACCATTGGTTTGATGATTGTTTGGTATGACCTATATATCATTTTCGGCTCCAAACCCCATGTCTAAGATGCCTAAAAACCCTGCTGTATTCACTGATTCGATTTTGTTTAGAATTTTGGGGGACAACAAATGAAAAACGTTAAATTCTGCTTAGAACTTCATTAGTAGATGGCGCGGTTGAGGAATGTTTGTTGTTTGTGTCACGCAAAATGTCAAACCTATGAAATTTTCTTTTTCTGTCAACATTACTTCATACAAAAAAAAGTGAATTGATCGTTTACAAAGATTATAGTTCTACGAACAAGATCCTGCTCAGAAGAGTTGGCGCGAAAATGTTTACATCTGTCTGTCAAAAATAGATTTTTCTTAAAGTCTACCTGGCATTTTTTCAAAGTGATTTCTTCTCGAATGGCCTTTTTGGGACCGTGGAAACTTCCACGATGCAATGAGAAAAGGTAGGAGAGTGGACTGATATCTCAAGATGATGAATGAACTTGAAAATTGTGGGGATTGGAAAATGTCCCCGATGACATTGTTCCATTAAACTTTCCGATACAACCTATTACCAAGGCATTCACTGCCCATCTCTGCCGGACTATTACCTCTCTAACAACCTTCTGATATGAACAAGATCAGAGAGTTCATTGTAGATATAATAAAATCTGTTGATGAAGTTGAGAAGTCGATGAATCCTGGTGTGCGACAGCCTAGGCTGCTTCCAGCTATTTTAGAATGACTTCTCCGGAAAAGGTGAGCTCTACTAACAAAGGTGAGGGGAGAAAAAAATAATCTGAATGCTTTTCTTTTATTTTTCAGTAACACCCCACATGAGATACTCGGAGAAGGAGAGTTACGTTCTTGAGTCCGGCCCAGCCACCCAGTTCCTGAGTCCGGCCCTGCCGCCTAGACTTCCTGATCAAGCTCCTACCGAGACTTATCTTTCTGCACAATAAGCTCACACCGAAGCTTATCTTGTAAACCGAATATTGACGAGAGAACTATAATAGTTTTATTCTTTGTTTATGTTATAAATTATCTGAGTCATGTATTTTGAGTATTCCATTTTTGTCACTTGTAACCTGCATTTTCAATTTTCATTAAGAGCATCGAGTGAGGTAAATCTTTAATTGTGCGAAAAAGGTGAACGTTGAAAAAGAGTTATTCAACACAAAATTGGTTTCAAACAACGAGTAGTGCTTTCCGAACCAAGGGCTGTGAAGGCACTATCGTAACTGGAGGGCGATCTAAACCGAGCAGTTGTTCGGAAGAACAAGGCCTACTCCCAAGATCGATAAGGCTAATGACTATGATTAGGATGATCAACACTTTTTAATAAACACATGAATTCCACAAGTAAGAGTGGACTTTTTATTCTATGAAGAAATCTTGATTTTGGCTAGTGAATTCCGAACCGTCACAAAGGGTCCCATGGCTCTTTGGAAGAAATATCCAATACTTTTAGTCCGAAGATTCTCATCTCATGGGAAAATGTTTATACAAAATATATATAATATAAAAAATTAATATAAAAGTAATAATAAAATTATTTGACTTGCTAGTTACTAGATACATTACAATCACAAGTTGAAAACAATTATTATAATGGGCAAAGGTAGTTCAGAGAAGATTCAAATTAATTTATACATTCTATTAGTAGTAGAGTAATATTAGATTTCAGCTTCAGAAAGTTAGGGGACTGTGGGAACTTTTTACTGTACATTAATGATGATATAAGGAACAACTTATAAACAGTTACCAACCGTGAAGTGTTTGCCTAATTTATTATTTAACAAATAGGTTGCAAAATTATCATTCATGAAATCTACTCTTACGACTGGCCACGCCATCGTTTTTTCAAAGTCATATTCTGGTTCAACGACCTCAAAAACCCCTATAGCATCACTTCGAGTGAAATTTGCCTAACAAAATTGTTTTTCATTGTTTAAACAATTAATAAATAAGCAGCGCACGAATATAAGTTTATAACTTTTTTCTGCAAGCAATTTCTAAGTAATATTATATTATTTTAGGCAAATCCAGGATTCCAAAATAATACATGCTTTTAAGCTATGTTTACTCCGCTATATGAAGGTAATTTGAATTCTCGCGATAAGATAGTCGTGTTGTCTGCCAAAATAGTGACCAACTCTTAATTTGTATAAAAACTGAGAGGTTTTTCCACTCAGATAGAATTCGAACCTATTGAAGCTTCGTCCTCTGAAGCTGTAGAGATGAAACTTACGTAACAGTCAAAAGCTTTAGATATGTCGAAAAACACTTCAGACTAGAATATAGATTTTTCAGAAAGCGAAAGAGATTGCATCTCCCGTACTTTTATTGGTTTGAAAGCAAAATTAAGTAACTGTATGTAAATTTACAGCACTTAAAAATCATTATCCGCTCCATCATAAGATTTTTATTATGAGCAAACAGGGATAGAAATACATAAGTACCAACTCGGTGGAGCCGTATCAATAGAAAATTAACCATACAAAATAAATAGGTACGGTTCATAATTAGAATTATTCCGGAACACTTCTCGAAAATTCTATATAACACTGACAAAGTACATGGAATAGTTTGTTCTAAAATATGTTACATCGATCGATCAACCTCAAAATATTTCACAACGAATTGACATAACCTTAAAGGCGACAAAAGCACAATAACAGAACGGATCAGAGACCAGAGACACAAAAACAGCCTGTGTGGTCTGTAATTGCAGTTTACTGTCGGCGCCATCTGAAACTCTAGATAACTCCCTTTATCAAGTGGGCTGGTGTCCCCCAGTTTGTCCCAATATTTTACAGCTATAAGTGAATACACCATGGTTTTTAGACATCTTACCCATGTCTTACTCTGAGGCACGTCCAGGTTGCCGCTGTAGCCTTGGAAAGAATAAGATTGATGTGACTGTTCCATGTTAGTCTCTGGTCAATTCTCACGATAAAATATTCGACTTCTTTGGAAAAAGTTAGGTGAGTTTCATTCAGGGTCGGCGCTTTGAGTACTTTCGCCCCTTGTGAATGGAACCAGCCCTGTTCTGCTAGGATTTACATTTAGTCTCTCCTTTGCGCACCAGCTTCTGATTATGTTTAGGTCTGTCTAACCATGTCATCGGCGTAACTTCGTATTTCCAGATTCATGTATCCTTACTATCAGATTATTCTCGGTCGATGACCACAGTGGAGGTGCTTTGGGACAACCTTTTTCCTCTGTTATTCTGAGCGTTTTCTCTCCGAAAGCAGCTACAAAGATTCTACTTTCCAGCATTGTATGTATCCATCTGATCAGTGAGGTGTTTATATTCCTTTCCTCTAGTGATATGATGATGGAGTCATGTAAGGTGTTATCGAAAGCATCTTCTACATCCATGATGGCTTATAGAGCCATTCATTTGGCCAAGTTTGTCTTTTCAATGCTTTCAACCAGACATGCAGCATTAATTGTAGATCTGCCTGCTAGATAGGCGAACAGTTTTTTGTGAAGAGGTCCATCCAAGGGGAGTCCACTTCTTATGTCAGTCTATGATCGTTTTCAAGAGAAAGGAGGTAACACTGATGGGACGCTAAGGCTTTGGTTCGTCTGCCATACATCTCCCAGCCTTCAGTATGAACATCACCGCAGCCTCTCTCCCGGCTGTCGGTATGTGATGGAAAATCAAACTGGCTTTGAACAGCCTTTTGAAGTTCATTTTGTAGTTAAGCGAGGAATATTCAGTGCTTTCTGGCTGATTTGAAAGGTTTGAGGCTCCTAATGGCCCATTTTATTTTTTGGGTGGTGAAGATTTTCTTCGCTGGGCTTCTAGTGGGTCTGTTGGGGTTGGGAGTAACTAATGATCACTTTTATAGGTGAGAAATATCCTGAAGTCTTTGTAATTTTGAATATTGTAAGGTCACGTTAGTTCAGAATCTCCATCAGAATGAGAGCTTGATAAAAATCACTTCAATTAACAAGCTTAAGTCTTTGTTATATTCTTCAATTATTATGGAACACATTCCCTCTGAGAAGAAATACATTTTGATTACCGAAAAGGGTTATGTTTGTCAGGAAATTAGCAAGTCTAAGCTCGGGTCCTGTTACTTCAAAGTTAGTGACTCTGGTAAGTGGAAATAGAGTTTGTGAGTCTCTGGAAAATTCTTCTGGGTGCATTCGCAAGCCCTCGCAAGTTATCCATTTCAAGAGTTGATTTCTGCATCCTCTCGGCCAACATCAGTTTCACGCTGACAACAAAACTAGGCAGTTAACTAAGCCGCCACCGCGCCAAAGTGAACCATATGTCAAAGCTAGATTAGTGTAATCATGGGTAAATTCATTCTCGTTTACTTCGCACCTATGTGGTCTGGTTTTGAATGCATATCCCCGGCATATTTTACTGAGCTTGAAAAATAATCTGCGATAACACGATTCCATTTTCAAAACGATTCAATGGCTAGGGGCAAGCAAATGTAGTGCTGAAAAACCGAAGCAGAATCGAAATTTTTCATGGGAATTATCCGACAGGATTCATGATAATTCCTATTCCAGTGATTACTTTCGTGAATATTTCGCTGCTTTTTTTATGGGAAATACATGGAAGCGTGAGCGTTGCATCGAATAATCCCCTATGATTGACATGATATTCACTGCCAACAAAAACAAATTATCTATCAGAGATGAGTATTTATCGATACTTTGAATCACTGAGATTATAATCGGTTGTTTTTTTATAATTGGCAAAAATAAATAACGGAATTTTGGAAAAAAACCTTCATTTCTAGGGCCTTTTGTTCAAACTTTGTTGTGCTGTACTCCGAAGGTGAATTTGATAGTTACCTAAACAGTTACAGTTATTTGGAGATTTGATTTTTGGCTGAAATTTATTACCTATCAGTTATAATATCACAAGCGAGTAAGAATGAATTGAAAATAATTTGACAGATTGGCTACTACCAAATGGCATCAAGTTTGAGAAAAAATCTGGTAAATTATTCTCTACTTCATCGAACTCTCGTGTGGTATTTTATCGATAATTTTTTATGTTTGCTTATTCGAGCATCACGCAAAAACTAATGGACCGATATTGATGAAACTGTTTGATAGCTTATAATTTGACTTGAAAACTAGTATGCATTTTATCTCGCTAAAATGACGGAAACCAGAGATATAACACAAGCAATTGTAACCAATATAAGGTGAGCTTCCATTCAGATATATCTTACCTCTTATATTAGTATATATATATATATATATATATATATTTATATAGTATGTATGTATATTGTTTATTCTTGGGAATTTGGTTGGTGTATTGACAGTTAGGATTCTTTAAATATATATATATATATATATATATATATATATATATATATTTCTTGATTTCTGGACCACATATGTTTATATTCTTTATTTTCTCGGAATAAGGTCCTTAGTCAGTCTATATATTTTTTTTTTATTGGTGCCCCTTTTTACCCATTTAAAGCACGCCTCAGCGTGTTTAAATCGAACTTTAAAAAACGCGCGTTTTTTAAAGGTAACCATGACAACATCAACAAATCGAGGAACGTGAAGTCTAAATGACAAATTTTTGATTATTGATCTGACAGGAGTAACGTCAAATAAAATATTACTCACAATTCGTTCATTTATATGTGCTATATTTGTGTTATATTTGATGAACTTTTCATATTCTTTTTTATATATATATCACTGGAATTTCGCGGTATTAACCGCGATTCTGCCTCACTCTTCAAAAAATCGATATTAGAATAATTCATTTTTGAGCTCTGGTGACAACAAATATTGATCTGTGGTAACAAATTGCAAATGAATGTTTTTCTATTTCCATGACAACGAAAGGTATACTGGATGTCACATCACGAATTCAACCTTCTTGCATTATTAGTTCTTATTTCTATTTTTTGTAGTAATAATACCAGTATATATGGGTCAAAGTGCACCAATAAAAAAAAATAACGTAAAGTATTCGTGGATAACTGGTCTTAAAAACACTTGCTCTATTTCGAGCACTCCGGCTGCGCCGTCGTGCTCGAAAAATCGCTCGTGTTTTAAAGCCCTTTTTATCCACTTATACTATTTATTTCATTCGACGTTTCGACATTGTTTATGTATGTATATGTATATATATATATATATATATATATATATATATATATATATATATATATATATATATATTTATATATATTTATTTATTTCCATCATCAGGGAGAAACTTTGTTGAGGTTGGTTTCAATGATGTTAAACATATTCATCTAACATAGTGATACAGAAGAAAAAAACGTAGATCAAGGAATAAAACGAATTTCAAAGTTACTACAACCACATTAAAATTATATAAATATAAATGTGTACGCTATTTGGTGTGACAAGTGACTTCAGTCCAAAAGTTAACAGGGGGGGGACTATCAAAAGCCGCACTGTATATATATATCGAGAATGAGAGAAATCTGTTACGAATCCAAAAAAGAACACCATCCGTCTACAGCCTGTTTCATGGTTTCCCAATCATCAGGACGGCTTGTGGTCTCTTTCAAATTCGCATCAAATATATATATATATATATATATATATATATATATATATATATATATATATATATATATAAGTCGCGGGTACCAGCTAGTTTTCTATATTTTCATTAACTTTGTAGTACTACATGGAAATTTTTATTATAAAATTATATTTTCTCCCGCGGTGGAGGATTTCGTTACATTTGTTTGGTCTATTGCGTTAAAAGTTATTGTTTTCTCTTTGTTGATTAAATTTGAATTATGTTAATTTTCCCATTGTAAGTGAAGGTTTCAACGTATTAGATGAGCTGTGACCCGTGATTTTCAAGATGTCCTGCTCATTGATCGCTGCTTTAGCGAGTTGTACGTGTGGAGTCTAATAACTTCAGCACAATCACTCAAAATGGACGAAGAATGCATAAATTTTAATAGCCAGAAACTGCGGAATAATACATAAAAAATGTGTTTTCCGAACTCTATTATTTAATAAGTCCAGCATAATTACCTCAAAATGAACGTAGAATGCATCGTTGTTGATAATTGTCCAGAAAAAGTACAGTTGTGCTGGAAAATACATCGAGTAGAAATTACAGTTAACAAATATTGGAGTCCGGAAAACACATTTTTATGTGTTGAACTGAAGTTTTTGGCTATGTTATAATTTCTACTCGATGTATTTTTCAGTACAACTGTACTATTTCTGGATAATTATCAACATCGATGTATTCTACGTTCATTCTGAGTGATTGTGCTCGAGTTATTGAATACTGGAGTGCGGAAAACACATTTTTATGTATTAAACTGCAGTTTCTACCTATGTTATAATTTCTACTTGGTGTATTTTCCAGCACAACTGTACTATTTCTGGACAATGATTACCAACAATGCATACTTCGTTCATTCTGAGTGATTGTGCTGGATTTGTTGAATACTAGTCACGATAACGATTTTTTTGTATTAACTTACACCCTCTGGATCTGTTTTTTGATTTTTATTCAATATATTTGCCAGCGCAACTTTACTATTTCCGAAAAACGTGAAAGATTATTGGTTCCTTTTATGTTGGACTTGATGAATAGTACAGACAAGAAAACGAATTTTCATTCATTAAACTCTCTCAATTTCGTTTGAATTTGGATTTGACATATATTATCTGAGAAATTTGAGCCTTTGAATTATCTTCCTAACTATTCTGGATAAAAACTATTCTGACTTAGAAAATTTTGGTTTGTGATTTTCAGTGATTGTGCCGAAACGGCTGTGTCAGCTTTATATACGTGATGAAAGCTTCGTATTAACAATTTTGATACTGATAGTACTGATAAGTTGGTTGGATAGTTTGAATACCGTTTATATTTTTCAGATAACAATTGGCGAAACCACCCATATAATTTTATATGATACCATGGTAAATATCTATCAACTACTATATATACACTATAAGTCAACTCCAATTCTCATGTTTGGAAAATCATTTGCATAACATGCGGAAGGTTTTATCAGAGTGTGTATTGATCGATCAGATTCGGCCTTTTGCTTTGAACCAGCCAATGTTTCATCTTCATATAAAATTGCGGTATCGTCAGTAAAACTCAATGTGTTTTCTTCGGATTCCATTTTGAGTGAGATATTTATTTGAATTGTGAACTGCAGTAGACAAAGTACTGTACATTGTGGAACACCACAGGTCACAAGTTATTTGAACTTTATGGAAAGGTAACTTTTGAATAAATTGTGTTTTTTTTTCTGAATTCTCATTGTTTCAGTACAGTAGCGAAAGTTCGAGAGAGATCGAGAAATACTCGTCGATTTTATCTATCTAAAACTATACTCGATATTATTTTATATTTATAGAGAAACTGTACCATCCCTGACTCAATTGATTTTCCTATTATTTGAGACAAACTGTATAATAATCAAATAAATCGTTAATTATCCATTTTGCATTTGCTGCCACTTTTCAATAGAGTTGTGATGATTGATTGATTTTCTCAATACAATAAAACATCGTAGGTACAAAGCTCGATAACAATTGATCAATAAATGAATAATAAAAGGAAGGGACTCGTTTCTATTGAAATACACTAAGGGATATAAAATGAGCTTTTTTAATCACATTTCCTAGGTTCTTAAAAGTTACGGTTTGGTTTACCATCCATGCATGCGATCTCATAATTGTTCATTCGGATGATTTTGCTTATTCAGTTTAAAATACACATTCTGTCGATTCCAGCTATATCCATATTAATAAATCGACATTAATCCCTAATTATTTTATGATCCGTTCGTCAATCCACACATATATTGTTTGAAAAGCTGATACTGACGAGTTACAAAACACACGCTCAGCATTACCGGATTTACATAGTTTGATCTTTCGCGCATAATTAGTTCGAACTGATTGCCAATTTACAATGCATATTCATATCCAATAATGAAGATGGGAATATTCTGTGGAAGATGTAACAATATAGACTTTATCTTATAGTGTGGAGATGCTGGATTGAAATTTCCGACGAGCTTACCGTCAATAATTTAATAAATGAACAGATCTATGGAACTTAATTATAATAAGGGTCTTTATTGTGTTCCTCTTGTCTGGTGTGATGGATTAGTATGTACACTATACATTGACTTATTATTTCATATATAAAACAAAATCATTTTTAATAGGTGCGAACCATCAGATTGATATGTAAATCTTACCAGATAGTAGGCTAAGTTTTTTAGTTTTTTCTTTTTGTACCAAAATCCGATGGTTGTGGATTTTGATACTACGAGCAAGATATGTTTTGTCTTTCCGATGCTTCGTTGATTAAGTGTGGTATAATCTTGATGCTCGCTTTGGCGCACTTTTGACGGTCTTTTACCAATGTAACCTTTATATATGTATGTGTCAGAATCTTTCAAAGTAATTGTTATTTGTCTAAAATTGTTGAATTTTCTGATACTGAAAAGGAAAACATTCTCAATTGAATAGAAATATTTTTCTGAAAATAAAAAAATCTACGACAATAATGAAGTTTTTTTCTTTTGAGTTAAGGTCTTTTCACAATATCTATCAGCGTGGCTTCAGCCGGATAAGTAGCTATTTTCTGTTAGATATTACAAAAAATAACTTTCGTAAAGTTTTTAGAAAAACTATTCTATTCAATATTCAATTGAGAATGATTCCTTTTTCAACATGAATACCTCCCAAGATGTTATCTTGAACGATGGAAGATAGTGACTAAAGTTTATCTTTTAGTCGCAGATGATTCCACATCTGATTTTATGAATATTCTGTACATATTATCAAACATATCTTTCTGATTCCATAGATCAACCTGAAGCTTTTTTTGGAGTTTTTGTATCCCACATTATATTAGTTCATTTTACCTGTCACGAGTAACTCACATTATACAAATTTTGTATTTCTATCCAATAATGTCCATTTTGATGAGTTTTGAATTGAAATAAGCATTTTGTAAGGATACGCGTATATGTTAGGGAAATCTCAAATCTTGGCCAAACTAATTTTTTTACTTCGTCATCGAGTTTAAAACAATTTCCTCCAAAGAACTGAGATGATTCGCAATAATATTGTAACGAAACTAAATACGGTACGCACTTTCATTCTTTATCTTTCTCGAAAGCTAGACGAGGTAATCATCGGGGATTTCCGAGACGGAAATCTAGGAATGTGATGACTGACTGACTTTTCTTGGCTAAAATATTTGATTAATAAACATAACGAGCTAGACCATCATTCTGTTTTCAATCAACTGTTTTAGCCAAAAAAAAAAACCTGAAGAAGTCTGCAGTTCTAGTCGAAACGTTGGCAATATACTGAAGTATCCCATTGAAAAATCCTCATTTTCATTACACGAACCAAATTTCCAAGAATCAATAGATTTCATATATACTTTAAAAAATTCTACATATATGAATATACAGTGCTAGTCAAAAGTCCGCTCCCCCCCTCGTATCTTTTGAACGGGTATACTTATAATAATGAAATTTGGAGGGTGGGAATAAACGGATGTAGGCTTCTCAACTGGTCATAACAGGTGACGCAATAGTCATAAATGACGTCACAAGGCCACTGTGACCAATAATTTTAAATGGGACCCTATGGCAAGTGACAGCTCGTTTGAAAGGTATTGAAAATACCTATTCAGTCATACCAATTTTGTTTGGGTTTCGGCTGATTTTGATTGATAAATTGAAGAAATACGAAAATTATAGTTTCGCATTTAATTAATAAAGATTTAAGAACCAGTTCTTATAATAAGTATTCAAAATGTGCTCCATCTACTTCCTGGCAGTAATGCATCCTATTGCTAAACTCTTGTCGTACTCGTCCCAGTGTGTCAGCGGAATTGCCCTACATTCTTCAACAATTCGTTGTTTCAGAATGGCAATACGTAGGTGTGTACGAAACTTAATTTCAAGTACCCCATAGAAAAAAATCTATTGTGTAAGGTCCGGTGACCGAGCTGGCCATTCGATCGAACCTCGTCGTCCAATCCATCTACCACGATATTCTTCATCTAGGTAACGTCTTACTGCACCGTAATAGTGTGCAGGAGCACCATCTTGTTGAAACGTTATTTCCAAGTTGTCGAATTCATCTGGATTATCTTCTAGAATTTCAAGAATTAACGACTCAATATAATTTTGTAACATCTCCAGATACAATTCACCGGTTAAGTTAGCATTGAGAAAAAGAGGCCCAACTATGTGGTTTCCCAAAATACCTGCCCAAACATTTACTTTTTCTGGAAATTGAGTATGTTTTTCACGAAAGATGTGAGGATTTGTGTCACTCCAATACCTCACATTTTGAGTGTTAATATTTCCATTGAGAAAGAAAGTACTTTCGTCACTAAAACAAATTGTCTGTATGTAGCCTGGTTGTTGGTTCATTTTATTGGACATAGTTTCACAGAATTTTTATTTCCATTGAAAAGAAAGTATTTTCGTAACTAAAACAAATTGTCTGTATGTTTTTCTAGTCTTCGGTCGGGGTCATCATCTGAAAGTTGGTGCACCATTTTAATTTGTATGGATGAAATTTGTTTTTAGCCAACACCCTATGTACTGTCCTTTGACTGACTTCACAGATAGACGCAACTTGGGCTGTGGAAGAAGTAGGGTTTACTACCATTTCTCCAATTATGTCAATTTTTTTGTCATCACTAATTGTTGGTCGACCAGATCGTTTGGCATCTTGAACACTACCTGATGCTTCAAACTTCCGAAGAAGCTCCCTCAAATAAACCCTCGATATAGGGCGATCGGGGTACCTCTCATTAAACAGTCGTTCCGCTGCATGGAAATTGTTTCTACATTCACCAATTATTAAGATAGCTGCTACTTTGTCGACTACAGTACGTACCATTTTGCCCATGTAAACACTTAAACGTCTCGTTAAACAATAGCTTAGGTAAATTTTCAAGGTATAAACACTTTTGACAAGTAGAGAATTCAAAAACGTCAACCTTTTTGACAATTAACCACAGGCGTACTTTAAAATCTTTATTAATTAAATGCGAAACTATAATTTTCGTATTTCTTCAATTTATCAATCAAAATCAGCCGAAACCCAAACAAAATTGGTATGACTGAATAGGTATTGTCAATACCTTTCAAACGAGCTGTCACTTGCCATAGGGTCCCATTTAAAATTATTGGTCACAGTGGCCTTGTGACGTCATTTATGACTATTGCGTCACCTGTTATGACCAGTTGAGAAGCCTACATCCGTTTATTTCCACCCTCCAAATTTCATTATTATAAGTATACCCGTTCAAAAGATACGAGGGGGGGGGACTTTTGACTAGCACTGTATATGAATGAATATATGAATATATATGAATGGGAAGAATGTCGAGGGGATTGGTAAACAAAACGGAAGAAATTTAATAGACATAACTCCGTTGATTTGTCGTTTTCTACCAAGTGTTGTTCATCCTTGCACTTCTTCACCATACTGATGAGGGCCGAAACACGTGTTTATGGTTAACACTTGATATAGATATTCTTCCCATTCATATCTATAGTCCTGGACTCGGATGTCACGCAGGTAGCTAAAGCTGCCTCCGTGGTGACGTTGGTTGTTGCCCTGGAATGCAGGGTCTACTAACCGAAACCACAAATGTGAGGTTGGCTTCTGTTTGTTGACTCCCTTGATTTGTCGTTTTCTACCAAGTGTTGTTCATCCTTGCACTTCTTCACCGTACTGATGAGGGCCGAAACACATGTCTACGGTTAACACTTCTCTTTGAGGGTTATGTCCATTAAATTTCCTCCGTTTTATATAAATATACATATATATATATATATATATATATACATATATATATATATATATATATAATATATATATATATATATATATATATATATACAGAAATGAACACACCGCCCATCACAGATACATCCAGTTGGTTACAGTCAATACACTCTGTAAAAGTAACAACATGATAATAAATATTATCGAAAGCTTGGAATCTTTGTAAAAGAGTACACTTAATGGCCTGCTGCATAACCCAAATACTAAATCATTTAATTCCTATCTAGTCAGCAAATAAAACTACCAATTATATATATATATATATATATATATATATATATATATATATATATATATATATATATATATATATATATAATGAGAAAGTGGGAAATTATGAAAATGGAATTTGTGGCATAATGGACAGATGATTAAATCAATGAAAAAAAGCATCCTCTAGCGAGACTCGAACTCGCAACCTTAAGCTTGCCGGGCTTTCACTCTACCGATTGAGCTATGGGGGCTATGAGAATCGACACACATTCGTGAACACTTTACTTCCTTCAATTTAATGTGATGTTGGAATGAAACGAAAAATCGAACGTACTTATCAGTGGCCGTCGAGACCCGGTACCGATTCACCCAAACATCATCGTCGAAGTGACGATTTCAGTAGAAGTTCTAGGAAGATGATCTCCAACCACTGATAAGATTTCAGCCAAATATATCATGAGAAAGTGGGAAATGATTGTCCGTGAGAAATTATGAAAATGGAATTTGTGGCATAATGGACAGATGATTGAATTGAAGGAAAAAAGCATGCTCCAGCGAGACTCGAACTCGAAACCTTAAGCTTGCCGGGCTTACACTCTACCGATTGAGCTCTGGGGGCTATGAGAATCGACACACACTCGTGAACACTTTACTTCCTTCAATTTAATGTGATGTTGGAATGAAACAAAAATTGAACGTACTTATCAGTGGCCCTCGAGACCCGGTACCTATTCACCCAAACATCGTCGTCGAATTGACGATTTCAGTAGAAGTTCTAGGAAGATGATCTCCAACCACTGATAAGATTTTAGCCAAATATATGATGAGAAAGTGGGAAATTATTGTCCGTCTTCAATTTAATCATCTGTCCATTATGCCACAAATTCCATTTTCTTCGACGATGATGTTTGGGTGAATAGGTACTGGGTCTCGACGGCCACAGATAAGTGCGTTCGATTTTTCGTTTCATTCCAACAACATTAAATTGAAGGAAGTAAAGTGTTCACGAGTGTGTGTCGATTCTCATAGCCCCCATAGCTCAATCGGTAGAGTGTAAGTCCGGCAAGCTTGAGGTTGCGAGTTCGAGTCTCGCTGGAGAATGCTTTTTTTCTTTGATTTAATCATCTGTACATTATGCCATAAATTCCATTTTCATAATTTCTCACGGACAATAATTTCCCACTTTCTCATCATATATTTGGCTAAAATCTTATCAGTGGTTGGAGATCATCTTCCTAGAACTTCTACTGAAATCGTCAATTCGACGACGATGTTTGGGTGAATAGGTACCGGGTCTCGACGGCCACTGATAAGTACGTTCAATTTTTCGTTTCATTCCAACATCACATTAAATTGAAGGAAGTAAAGTGTTCACGAGTGTGTGTCGATTCTCATAGCCCCCATAGCTCAATCGGTAGAGTGTAAGCCCGGCAAGCTTAAGGTTGCGAGTTCGAGTCTCGCTGGAGGATGATTTTTTTCTTTGATTTAATCATCTGTACATTATGCCATAAATTCCATTTTCATAATTTCTCAAGGACAATAATTTCCCACTTTCTCATCATATATTTGGCTAGAATCTTATCAGTGATTGGAGATCATCTTCCTAGAACTTCTACTGAAATCGTCACTTCGACGATGATGTTTGGGTGAATAGGTACCGGGTCTCGACGGCCACTGATAAGTACGTTCGATTTTTCGTTTGATTCCAACATCACATTAAATTGAAGGAAGTAAAGTGTTCACGAGTGTGTGTCGATTCTCATAGCCCCCATAGCTCAATCGGTAGAGTGTAAGCCCGGCAAGCTTAAGGTTGCGAGTTCGAGTCTCGCTGGAGGATGCTTTTTTTCTTCAATTTAATCATCTGTCCATTATGCCACAAATTCCATTTTCATATATATATATATATAGTTGTTTCCCTTCCCGGAACATGTCTAATGTTGCTGTGAATTGCAAGAAAGAAAAAACATTTAAAAAAGAAAGTAAATAAATATTTAGTAAAAGTTTTTTCTTCACTTACCTAAATTCCACATATTTTTTCAATATTGATCGTTTAGTGTCAAAATTTTACGAAAAAAATATTTTGAATGCGTATTACATAATGAAAATATGTTTTACTCATGTTTTATTAGATAACTGTAATTATAAGTGTAGAAAAATTGAATTGTCTAGATCAATGTGAAAATTTATCAGAAATATTTATCTAAAATTATGTCTAGTGACCTTTTTGTCTTTTCGTAGATTGAATATAACAAAGAATATACCAAACCTTCCTGCATTTGCAGAGCGAATGATAATAACGACTGTTAACCCGTTTACGCAGTATTTTCAGGCATAAACGCTCACCTTTCAAATTATCAAACACCTTTTTTATCAAAAAGGTCAATGCGGATAAGTGACACATATGGACGATTTTGCCCGATTCCGGAAAGCATGTTGAACTGTTGCCCCATGCTCCAAATCTATAGTCAGTTAAATAACCTTTCGTGGCCCTGTTCTTTTCTCTGTGTTTTCATGGCCGGAAGATGTTCGTTGGATCTATCACGGTTTTCTTTTATTTTTACCCAGCAACTTATATAACATAGTTCTCTCTTTTCCTCTCTCTGGTCAAGTACCTGCTTTTCGTCAATTTTTTCTCGCTCATGCTCCAAGTCTATAGAGTTAGTTGAATACCCTTGGATGTCTTCACTGACTCAACTATTAGTAGAGAAGTAGTCGTCAAATGAAGCTCAAGTTTTATCTGCTGAAGCTGAAATTTCATTTGTTGAAGCTGATTTTTCTGGTTGAGTTTCATCTAACAAAAAGCCGGATTTGTTCATCACTGAAATAGATGGTCACTGATATATTTTCATATTTGGTCTAAAAAAGATGCTTGTGTATCATCCAAAAAACATTGTTCTACATTTTCTGTAAAACACTAAGTATGGTTTGAATTGATTCAGTAACACAAGCTGTTTTTCAGTCTTTTCCTTACCATAAGTACTCGAAACTTCTCTCCTCAACATCTTCATCGCATATATTTCGTTACCGACATGTAATCCATCCCTGTATACTCCAGCTGCAGGTGTCGCGGTTGTATTCTTCAGTACAATTTATCTCCCGAGTGATTATCTCGGGCAGACAGCCGGCGCGAGGCGGAGAATAACACTCGACTGTTTGTATACAAAGGCGATAAAGGGCAGTTGCCAGTCGTTTTGAAAGGCGTATGCTCTCGACTGACGGCACGTGGTCATAGCCAGGTGAGACATTAATTAAACGGTGGATAAGCGAATCTTCATAGTCCGGTCGTCGGAGGATTAGTTTGCGATAATAGATAGAAGGTTGATTTTTGGTATCGAGTTGCAGTTTTAGGGAGATAATTTTTTCTCACGTCAGTGTCCGAGGAACTGGAAGATGAATTGTGGTTCGAATGGCGAGACAGAACTTTCTGCTGGGTGCTACACTTAAAATTTGTAGACCAGGGTTGTGCTGACCATGACTCACACTTAAATCTCTTACATGAAACTATTATTTGAAATTTGATTGCCAACAACGAGTTATTTGGAGTTTTTTAACACGTTCACTGCGAACAACGAGTATTCTCGTTTTTGTCCGACTTCTTTGCCGCACCCACCACTAGTAAACTCGTGGCATTTGCGTTGAAAACACAGTGGCATTTGAAGATACATTTTTTAATTTTGTTTTGGGTAGGTACCCCTTACGCTCCTGATGCATAAAATTATCAGAATTTTAATGTTGCCCTGGGGAAAAATTATTTAGGTACTATTTTAAGATAAAGTGAAGAAAGGAAATATTATAGTAAGCGTGCACCAGACAAGAAATGGGTTAAAGATGAGGTGAGAAAATCAACCATTAAATTGAAAGACTTAAGTTTTTTAACCGACGAAATCAAAAAGGAGGAGGTTCTCTATTCAACGCGTATACCGTGTGTAACAGGATCATGGTAAACCACTCGTGTCTCCTTTAGTTTTGTAGGTAATTGATTGAAATTCGGTATATCCCATATACATGATAAGCGGCACTTTTTGACTTTCGAATGATTTTTTTTTTCACTTCCGGTTTCGCCGGAAGTGATACCAACTTTCGATTTTTGAATAGAACACCCTGTATATTATTACATTTCTGTAATCTGCATAATTTTCTTAATCTAATGATACCACATAAGTGACATTTCAAACGTCAATATTTTTGATAATTCAATTTTTGTTTTCCATCTAAGTGTGCCATGATGGTTCCGATTCATTCCAATCCACCCGTCTAATGCTAGAAAAATCGAAATCCCGTCAAAAATACTAAATTGCGTTTTTTATGAGCAAATAAAGTTCATCGTAATCGATTTTGGGGTAAAACTCAATTTTTCAAATGGAACCATATTGGTACCGTGGTCCACAAAACCCAAAACTTATACTCAAAACTATCCTCAAAACATATTACACAAAAAATACTTCAAAGTAATTTGTTAATTCAAATTAAACAACCCTAAAAAACCCATACTCAAACACCCCTAAATTATCTTAAATAGGTTTTTTGGTGTTTTGCGAGGTGCCTGCACCTCGTACTCACCCTTTTCCTATAATATAACCGTAGATCATAATAACACAGCATCAACAATTTCAATTACCGTTCCCACTGGAAACAAATACAAACAGCTCTCATAAGCTTAGCAGGAGGAGGGCAAAAAACAATTTTAATTTCCCGGCATTCCATATATTTAAACCCGCGGCCCCCCCCTTCGCCCTACCATACGGCGGCAAGCGGGGGGAAACCCACTACACATATGGAGAAATAATAATATATATATATATATATATATATATATATATATATATATATATATATATATATAGTTTTATTTGTATATATTAGGCTAAGTGACATGTATTTCGAACAGACTAATGAAGATTTTTGAAATGAAATGGTACCGTGGTACCATTTATTAGTACTATTAATAAGGAATTTATTCATACCTGCTAATAAAATGTGCGATAAGTACAATCAAAATTACAGCTAAAAGAAAATAAGATAATACAATTACTTTGTTCTAATTTAATGCTAAGAAGTTACTAAGATGGCTTTGAAATACAAAAAGTGAACACAAAACATTACAACAATTGTTCGAAATGCTGTCCATTAACGTCAATGCACTGCTGAACTCGCATAGCTGTTTCTTGAAGAACGTTCGCTAATTGCTGGGCCGTTATACTATTAATTGCGCGTCTTATTCGCAACTCCAGGTCTTCGCGGGTTGTAAAGGCGGTTGCATAGACAATGTTTTTTAAATGGCCCAAAACAACGAAATGAAGAGGTGTCAAATCAGGTGACCTTGGAGGCCATCGCACAGGACCATTTGTCGAAATTACGTTTTCTTGGAATGCCTGTTGAAGGTAATCAGTTACTATTCTTGAATTATGGGGAGGAGCTCCATCTTGTTGGAAATACATTCCCTGTCGTAGATGGACAGGTAATTCAGTTAACCTGTCCTCAATTTCATTTTGCAGAAATCCTAAGTATCTATCTCCAGTCAAGCGTCCTTCAAATATTATTGGACCAATGATTCTACGACCGAGTATTCCAAGCCAAACATTGAAACCGAACCGCACTTGAAAGTTACCCTCCCTCAATAAATTTTGATTTTCTTGTGACCAATACCTTGTATTTTGTCGGTTGAATAATCCCATATTTGTAAACCTAGTCTCGTTCGAAAATAAAATCCTTCCCAAAAAAGCATTGTTTGGCTGCACATTATTCTGCAAGATCCAATTGCAATATTCCATCCTACGTTCATAATCATTTTCGTACAGGTGCTGGTGCAATTGATATTTGAAAGATTTATAATTATGTTTGTGCAAGATTCGGCTTACCGTTTGGTGACTAATTTCCAATTCAAACCCAATTTGGATTAAAGAAACAGTCTTATCAACTTCTATTCGAGCTAAAACATTAATTTCCGTTCCTTCGTCAATGATAACATTTTCTTCGGGATCATGGTTAGGCTCTCTTCGGAATTGATTTTCAAGACGATTGAAATAATTTCTCGCTGGACATTGTCTATCTGGATATCGGTTGGCATAAAAGTTTCTAGCCGCAACGGCATTTTTTCTACATTCCCCATAAATAATTAACATGTCAACTTTTTCATCCCTTGTATAAATGTGGGGCATTTTGAATAAAATAACAACAAATGTAAAGACTTTTCCAATACACAATGAAAACACCGATAAACCAATACCTATTTATTTGACAATCTGGATGAATAATTTCATTGTTTTCAAAGCCTCCTCAGTAACTGATTACCTTCAACAGGCATTCGAAGCTATGCGAGTTCAGAAGTGCATTGACGTTGATGGACAGCATTTCGAACAATTGTTGTAATGTTTTGCGTTCATTTTTTGTATTTTAAACAGTAACTTCTTAGCATTCAATTAGAACAAAGTAATTGTATTATCTTATTTTCTTTTAGCTGTAATTTTGATTGTATTTATCGCACATTTTATTAGCAGGTATGAATAAATTCCTTATTAATAGTACTAATAAATGGTACCACGGTACCAATATGGTTCCATTTGAAAAAATTGAGTTTTACCCCAAAATCGCTTACGATGAAATTTATTTGCTCATAAAAAAGCAATTTAGTATTTTTGACGGGATTTTGATTTTTCTAGCATTAGATGGGTGAATTGGAATAAATCGGAACCATCATGGCACATTTAAATGGAAAACTAAAACTTAAATTATCAAAAATATTGACGTTTGAAATGTCACTTATGTAGTATCATTGGATTAAGAAAATTATGCAGATTTCAGAAATGTAATAATATACAGGGTATTTTGTTCAAAAATCGAAAGTGGGTATCACTTCCGGCGAAACCGGAAGTGAAAAAAAAACATTTGTAGGTCAAAAAGTGCCGCTTATTATGTATATGGGATATCCCAAATTTCAATCAAATACCCTCAAAACTAAAGGAGATACCATGATCCTGTTACACACGGTATATTTTCTTTTCTGTATAATCACGCATAACTTTTCACAGAGCAGTTCGATTCCGATGATTCTTTTTTCATTGGATAGGGTGTACTTCGAAGTTTGTCCCATTTGAATTTGAACAGAAAAATCCATCACTAAGGGTAGCAAAATGGAAGATATGGGTCGTTCGCCTTCTGAATTTTGGTTCGTTAACCAATTCTATCAGGCATAACTTTGTAGTGGGTTTTTCGATTTGGATGATTATTTTTTTATTAGATAGGGTATGCCTCATAGTTGATCATATTCCAAGTTGGAATGAAATGATCCACCCCTATGGGTAGAAATAATTAATAAATAAAAAACGTTTTTAAAAACAAGCTTTTATTCAAATACCCTAGAAAGTACAAAATAATTGCTTTGGATGTGTGACGTAGGTTATTCCGTGAGTTATAGATTCAGGAGCTTGTCGCGCAAATTTTTCATTTTGAATACAGATGCGACAAGCTTGTTTTTAAAAAGGTTTTTCAATCGATTATTTCATTTTGTGCTTTTTAGTAAGTACCCCTAACACTCACATACCAATTTTGAATCGAATCAGACCATAATTACAAAACTCGTTCGCCATCTTGGATCCGCCATCTTGAATTCGTGAATTTTGAAAAAAATCATAATCTCCGACCCCGAAAACTCCCACATACCAATTTTGAATAGAATCGGACTGTAATCACAAAATCGTTGGACATCTTGAAGACGACATTTTGATTCTATGAATTTTGTCAGAAAATTCATTATAATCGACCCTGAAAACCCCCACATACCGATTTTGAATCGAATCGGACCATAAACACAAATCTCTTCCGCCTTCTTGGAGCCGCCATTTTGTTTTGTTTCTCTCTGACAAATGCATAATGAATTGTCACGGGAACTAGGAACACCTGCCAAATTTCACGTCAATGGAACGACTAGAAGAAGGTCAAATTCAACTTGCAAGATTTGATGACAAACATCGGGACAGGTGAAACTAAATAAAAGCTTGTGAAATAGGCGATGATTGATTTTCCACTTGTGAACATTGGCACACATATGTAGTTGACATTGACAGATCCTCCTACATCCGTCACAATGATAATATTCTATGAAAGGATGAAATTATATAGAAAGTGATAAAATCAACTAACAAGAACTTTCAAAAATAATTTATATTATATAACAATAAATAGTTAAAAGTAGATTATCATATTATTTATCAGTTAATAGTTGAAGTAAGCTAGGTAGGTAAGTATTTTGGAAGTAATGAAAATTAAGTGAATAGTAATTAGTAGATTTCAGCCACAAAAAAATTAAAAATGAAAACTTTTTAACAAAAAATTAAACCAACGAAAAAATCAACCGAAAAGCAAAACATTAAATAAACCTTTTTAGTCCTAATGATAATTGTGCTCCCAAACTAATGTGAGTAACTAATTTTGAGTAGGCGTCGGGTCATCCACGTTTGACCATCAGAGGCGTCAGTTTCCCTAGGCCGCAGAAGTATTCTAGAACTGTTTAATACCACTTATAGCCAAACACCGATACGAGGAGAAGCGGATAACATTAACCCTCGAAAGACTACTAATAATGGAAACAGTTTTCGTGACAGACATAGAAGACAAGTTCATGCTTGGGATGGACGTCATGAGTGACCATGGAACACCTTCCGAATGGGGACGTTTTGTGTAATTGCCGATTGCCAAAACTGTTAGGATACCTGGTTCATCTGAGAAGAAGATCCTTGACGCCCGACTTGAAGAAAATCCTAGGTGCTGCGTTGGAATAATAGAGCCATGTGAAAAATCCCCCAGCAAATCATAACTCTCTAATTAGAACAAAACAGGATATTTCGGTCAGAATTGCTAACGTATTTTCTGAGGGAATAACAGTCTGGAAAAGAAGCCTTCATAGGAGTATGCAGGCCAGTTGAGTGGGTAGTAAATTACAAAATGAGCAGATATCCGGATTCAATATCCAGGACATAAGTGCTGATTCTTTTTTTTTTTAGTGGCAAATCCATCATAGGAAAGTCGCCGTAAATGTTCCCGCTAGAAAATAACTTTTTTTTCAATAGTTTTATTAGCGGACTGTGATCTTTCGATTCCCTAATTTCCATATCAGTGGCAATTTCATGAAAAATATTTGTTGATCGTAAAGTTTCAATAAAAGCTATGTAAAGAAATTGATCACGAAATATAATTTGAAATTTATTCTCAGGGTCGTTTTTGTTACGGATTGTGTTTTTGTAATGTTCAAAATCGCAGAAGTTGTTGGGTGAGCTTAGGGAAAGTGTTATAAATATTCGAGATATCGTAAACGTAAATATTATTTGAGCCATCAAATTTCATAACATTGCCAAATTTCAATTCTGTTGGTGAAAGAGTTAACGTTTAAAAGACTCCTTTTACAACATCTATCAGATGTAATCCAACGTCCAGCGTAGTTTTGGCCGAGGAAGTAGTTGTTTTCTATTAGATATTACAAAAAATAATTTCATTATTGTCGTAGATTTTTCAATTTTCAGAAACAAATTTCTATACAATTTTCAATTGAGAATGTTACCCTTTTCATTATGAATAATAATGAAAAGCTTTATTGGCAATATAAATACAATTTTAGATGGATACAATGAATAAAGTAATCATAACGATAATTGTAGAATACTTGTTTCTCAGAAAAATAGGGAGTTTTGAGAAAATATATGATTAAATAAATGTACAAAAATAACTAGTTAAAAAGTTCGTAATACCACAATGTTATGAAACAACATGCACTAAATATAATTAAAATCTAGTATATGTAATAAAACAATATAGTTCGTATTCCTCACGATACAAGAAATAAAATTATTCATAAATAACTGAACGAGAGCACAGGATTTAAAGTTTAATGAGACACGTATGACTGATGATTACAATAGTATACTATGAGTGAAGGTGTTAAAAATAAATTCAAAATGAGATTGAAATGTGGTCATAAAGGAATACGAGAAAATATTAATATAAGTGATTACAGGAGGGAAGGTAAATCATAAGTAATCCAATCTAATCTGAGAAAGTAGATGATTTCTGGAGAACAATTGCATTACAAAGTTTGTAGGATATTCTCGTCCCAGTTCAAAGATATGGGACTGCAGTGATTTCTTAAATTTGTATATAATATTGGTTTCTTAGATATGGTGGGGAATGATATTGTATAGTTTAGGGGCTAAGAATGAATAAGAGCGTTGCTGTGACTGTTTTTGTCGAGTATTGTGAGGATGTTTGGGATACGTGAAGTTTTTTGTCCTGTGATATCTATTTACAGCTTTGTAATAATAAAGTTGGCGAATATCCAATACCTCGAATCGCAAAAAAAGTTCATTGGATGAAAATGATCTATTTTTTTTATAAATGATTTCGAGGTGATGTTTCTGCAGTATTTGCAATGGGTGTAAATGACTTTCCAAGGCACTTCCCCAATAGGTTATCTTGAACAATGGAAGATAGTGGCTATAGTTTATCTTCCAGTCGCATTTGATTCCACTTCTGATTTTATGAACATTCTGTTCATATCATCAAACAAATCAGTTCACGTTTGTTATAGAGAATTGGACACACATCCAGCGGCGTGAGATCATTAGTGAACAAAACGAGTTTTCAAAGATATTTTAATTTTCAATGCGAAATGGTGGAATAAAAAGGCGATATGCGTCAAATCTATATACTCTCGGTAAGGAGCGATTTTTCCTATTCTATAGGATGTTCATTTCTTTACATGAAGTTGAGTTCGATCGAAAGCACACAATGAACACCGCTACCGACGGAAACTACCTATTGGGTGGCCTTTTTGTCCCGTGTTGTGCTCCAACTATGAAAGTCAGCACGCTTTATATCGATCACTCTCCATTCCTTTGTGATCTTCAAAATGCCATTTTGTTCAGAATTCCACGAGCTCCCAAATTAATGATTGCTAGTGTTATCCTATCCCTGACAGCTGCCGTTCTATGCCAGAATAGCGGAGTTTTTCTCATTTTACACTATTGCCTTCAGGAAGGAAAATTCCATGTCTTGTTTCATGGATGGAATTCGAACAACCAACACTCAAACAGTTGCTCAAAAGCATCAATTCGCTTGAATTGATCAAGAAATTCCGATACATGAATATTCAGACAAGTTAACGCATTTCATGAAACATCTAAATTTACTAAATACGGAATATCCATTTGATGGAGTAAACATTTTCGGCGGCAGATGATACTATAAGCAGAATTTCCAAAGAAAAATGGATAGAATCATATATTTAGTTCTTGCTGATTTCCGCTCAACATTTCCAGGGATGCAGTATAAGCCGAGGTCAATACAAACATACAGCGGAATGATCAAATTTACTTATTCCCATTGCTCCAACTCATATAACAATAATTTTGAATTCATCTCAAATACACAAAATTTTGAGCTTACGGCTAGAAGGATATATTCATAAGGTGCCACCTATTCATATTAACGCTAGTCAGTTTGATTCAACGATTAATATCATGAATGTTCACAAGTAACCCCTTCACTGCACTTATTCTCTTCACACGTATATGCGCATTTCGATAACTATAATCATCAGAGAGTATTAATTTTGTAACCAGATTCAATCATATGGTCCGCTACACTGGACTTGTTCTCCCTTTGGTAGGTAGGCCACATGTTCGTGCAATCTCTCGGAAACTAATCGGTTTGTCTGACCTTATAGACTTTGTCACAATTTGGACAGCTAATTTCCTAAATTCTCGACTTATCTAGTATGCCAGTTTGTCCTTAGGGTTTCCTAGAAACGTTTGCAAGTTATTTCTAGTGCTATAAACTGCTTGGAGATCAACATCCCGGAGTAAAGAGTGAAGACTTCTCGTGAGTTTTGGATTGAGAGGGATCTCATTATCAATAATATCTAGTGTGTATCCATTGATTATTGCTATTTCCTTGATCTTTTTCATTTCATTTTGAAAACGATCAGCATTCAATGAAAACTTTACGGCATTATGTATTGAAGAATTAAAACTAGCCATTTCGTGTTGAATCGGCTGGGATGAACCTGTTCGTGTTGGTGGGCTTTCTATAGATGTCTTTTTCCAAACACCCTTCATTTTTGATGACCAGAGCGTCAAAGAAAATTAATTATCCATCAACCTCCATTTCTAACGTTGAGTTAATTCGTTCGAACACTGAGTCCATGGAGGTTGGGAGGACGTCTATGTTTCGTGTCGAAAATACAAAACACATCATCCACATACCAGAGTAAATTTTTTTGAAAATATTGACTCTGAAGTTTTAGATTCGTTTGGAATTTACTCATGAAAAGTTTGCTATGGAAATTGCCCATGGCAGTGCCTTTCTTCTGTTGGTAGAATTCATCTTCGAATATGGATATCAACTTCAAAAATTCGTCGATTCTTTCTATTCCAAACTTGATCGACTCCAAAAGTTAGTTTTTGTTCACTGCAAAGTTTTAGGAATATGTACACTTGGAATGGGGAGCTTACATTGAATGAAACCATTCTCAACATTCACCAAAGTTGAATTTCTGATCCTATCGACAAACTCATAACATTGATATACTCAGAAACTTTATGGCTGGATAGGTAAACTATTGGACTCATCCGATAGCCATTTTGACAGGTTATACGTTGGAAAATTGATATCTGGCACAAATGGTCTCATAATATCGACAGGATTATCAATTTTTGGAAAATCGCCTAACTTTGGAATTGTTGAGTTTGATATAAACAACTTGAATTTCAAACGATCGTTCAATAATGTTCCGTAGTTATCCACAGTTGACTTATAGTTGCGTATTTTCTTTGGTAGCAGTGTTTTTTTGAATGAGTTTCAAGAGTTTCTTGAAGAGAACAACATTGATGTTGCTTTTCTGCAAAAGACTCGTCTTGATGGATAAACTGTTGGATTTCCTCAATACAAAATTCTCAGAAATGATCGACTTGGGCGTCCGGGTGGTAGCGTTGCCATTCTGGTAAAATGAATACACCCATGATATAGAAACAGTAGGCATTGTTTTCAACACGAGAAGTGGTCATATGTGTTCAATCGGTGCTTATAACCCTCCGAACAATCGAATACTTCCTGAGGCGCTCGATACACTTTTGATGGAAACAGATCAGCCTGTTTTGGTCATGAGTGATCTGAACGCTAAGTACACACAATGGAGTCGTGTTACCCATACGAATGGCAGGCCACTGTGGCAAAACTGTGACAGGTACGAATATTGGCTCCAGATGAGCCGACGCATTTTGGTCACCTCAGGCCCGATATACTTGACATTGCCCTGGCCAGGAACATCACCTGGAACTGGGACATTCACGTTCTCTCCGAGCTTGGCTCTGATCACAACCCGGTGGTTTTATCACTGGGAAGTGATCCACCGCCCCAAACAGATCGTCTTTGTACAAAAGTGGATTGGGAGAGATTCAGTGCACTCCTGGAGACAGCCTACTGCGCTCCTGAGAGAATGGATTCTCCTCTTCAGTTGGATGAGGCCGTGGCGCGTTACGAACTCACCATCAAAAATACTTTGGAGCATTCCGCCCGGAGGGAACCGGCTCCTAAATTTCATGATGAATTCCCGCAGAGAATAAAAAATCTCATTCGAGAAAAAAACCGTACCAGGAGAGAATATCAGAGGAGTCCCCTGTTCCCTGCGAACAGATTCCGAGCTAATGGAATGAATAGGGAGGTTGGAGAAAATATATATGAATTTAGAAATGAGCAATTTGGCACAACACTTTGAAATTTAGACAACAATGATCAGCTTCGGAAACTTCATCGTAATTTGAAATGAAAAAGTCTGATTTCCCTCCTATTCATGGTGAGGTCGGTATGTACTACGACCCCGAGTCCAAAGCTCAAGCCTTTTCAGATACAATGGAGAGGCAATTCAGATTGAACGAGCTTCCTGTCATGATCTGGATCGAGAATTTTTGCTGGAAGATCGGGTTCGCCGAACTCTAAGATAACCCAATCATGATGTCATTCGTCCGGCTTTGATGGATAAACTTAAGGCACATATTAATGGATCAAATCCTAAAAACGCATCTGGTTACGACGAAACTACTAATGGTACGATTAAGTTCTTCCCGGATAACTAGGACAGTCACTTTTGAATATAATTAACAACTCTCTACGCCTTAAAAGATTCCTTCGATCGTGGAAGCATGCCATTGTGGCTATGATTCCAAAGGAGGGACAAAACCCGAACTTCGCACAAAATTATCGACAGCAGTTCAGCTAAGTTGGCTGAAAAGTCGTTCTGGAAAGGCTTGACAATAAGTGGAAGACAGAAATATCCTACGCCTTTAGGCGTGCTCGTTTCACCGAGCTTCAGGTTCTGAGGCTGGTGGAGGATGCCATAAGATCACTTAATGTTATTAACAGTGCCCATCAGTAGACATCAGTAAAGCTTTCGAACGAGTTTGGCATGAGGGACTACTGTCCAAACTCATTGACTTCCACCTACCTCAGAGCCTGGTGAAGTGGATCAAGTCTTTTCTCATGGGAAGGACATTTCAGATGAAAGTCGACAATTCTCTTTCGAATTCGAGAGATCTTGAGGCCGGCGTTCCTTAGGGGGCAGTGCAGTCTCCGTTATTGTACGCCCTTCACACATCCACTCCAAGGAAGATTTCCTTATGCGATGACGATACGGCTTCACTTTCTTCCTCAGCCAACCACTTGACGGGTGTCGTTTATTTGCGGAATGCATTAGACGACCTCCACCAGTGATACCTGGAGTGGAAAATGAAGCTGAATCCTGACAAAACGCAGGCGATTTCTATCGGACGAAGGAGAAACAACCCAGAAAAGGAGTGTGTATGTCTCTGGAAGGGAGATAACATGGTCGGATCAGATCAAGTTAATGGGACTAACGGTGGATCGCCGGCTCACCTGGAGACCACGCGTCAAGATCGTTAAGAACAAGATTACCAAGAAAATCTGTATTTTGTACCCACTGATTAACAGGAAGAGCAAACTCTCTTTGAAGAACAAAGTTCTGATTTATAAAATGATGTCCAGGCCTGTCATTTTGTATGCCTCAGCCGCCTGGGGGGCAGACCTGCAAGACTAGCGTCCTGGAACGGGCGCAAATGAAAGTTCTTCGTATGATAACGAACGCTCCGTGGTGTGTGCGGAACGATCGGATCCTTCCATCAGGAGTATTATCAGAGACCGCAATCGGAAAGTTCTCGATTGCGCAATAAACCATCAGAACCCCCTCGTGCGGGAAGCCACTGATTATAACATAGACGACCCCTCGCGCTTCAAACGTCCCAGGTACTCCCTGGAGTGATGGGCTACTTACCAATCTATACTGGGTAATGAAAGCTGCACCCTCTTTAGAAATTACCTTTTTTCCAAATTCTGATCCAAATAATCATGGCAAGGGCTGGAGACCGGTCTCTAGTCCTTGATCAGTCAATATTCTAAATTCTCTAAACTTATTTCAATCGAAAGAGTAAGAGCCTAAGGGTTACTCTCGTTTTCAAGTAACAGTGACAGGAGATCATGAACAAGTGTTTTTTTGAGTTGTTCATAAGGACCTTGTGAAATATGTTTGTTCATTCTTCCAAAATACTCTGATTTATCTAGAATGACCACCTTGTTTCCTTCATCTGCTTTCAGATGAAAGCAATCTTTATCTCTCAGATCTTTGATCATATTATTCGTACTGTTTGTAGAGTTATGAGTTAGTTGAATTTTATATGCGTTCCTTGAAATTTTGGTGTTTTCATTTTGATATATCAAACCACATTCAATACCACTAATGATGTCTTCCATTGGGACACTGTTAGTTATACACAAAAACAAAACAAAATTACTTGGTAACGATAAAGGGCCGACGTATTTAACTATGTTCACTTCAATCCCCATGAAACCATCAATATCCCACAGTAATAAGTATAAAATAACCCAATTGAAAATACCAGGTATGTATTGTAAAAATATGTAACAATGTATTACCTACCTACTGATGATGATAACTTAGTTATCGAAATGTGGGCCCATAAGTGAGTGAGTGTGGTGAAGGGGTAACTTGTGCAATTTTTGATTGTGTGACACCTTGTCTTCAAATCTAGATTAGAAAAGAGTCAATTAGTTTACGTTCACTTTTCACATATGTTCGTGGTCGTCTGTTTGAATTTTCATGGAATTATGTAGGTAATTCACGAATACTTTCAATTGTGGCTGCAGAGCCGAAATGAACTCTTTGATTTTGAAAGACACACCATGTATCAGGCTTGAGAGTTTGTCACGCTAGAGCTGAATACATCACGCAACAAGCTTTCGAAGCTACTGTATCCTGAGTTGCGAAAATTGCAACTTTGAGAGGACGTACATTGGCCAAACTAACAGGAGAATCGACATTCGCACAGAAAAACACAGAAATGAAGAAATCACATAGATGCATACGTTTATTTATAATGGATTGAATATGTATAATCATTTGCCAATCGAAATCAAAGACTTTAATATAGATATGATGATAATCTTACGTTATGATTGTTGTATTATTTTAGGAATGGCGATTTTATATTTGTATTTGTGTGTGAATAACCAGGAATTCTGTATGTTTGATCCAATATTTTATTTCATTTATTGATGAATTTGAAGCTTTGTCAACAAGATTTTTGTAAGAATATAGATATTATTTTTATTATGTAGTACTAGTAGTAGTAATGCAACGATCATGATATTGTACCAAATGTATTAATGGAATAACATATTATCTGAATCGACTATTTGAAATGGTGTAATTCGATGCTAGATAAAATTAAAACGTGAGTAACTTTCAAATGAATCATACCAAATATAAATCGAGTTGGAAGTCAATGGATATTGATATAGTCCTCGATATTCTCATCGACTAGTGAAATTGCCTATGAGCTTGTCATATTAGTGTTCATTTTTATATCGAGAAATACCAATAATGTTGTGAATATACAAAGAAACACGGTTATGTTAAAACCTCCTATTGAAATAAATATAGTAATCGATCGATTGCCTGCAATGTTCATGATTCAATGAACTCATTTCTATCACACTGTATCCAAATATTGAATCATTCTAATGTTTTAATCAAATGGAACAAGCTCCAGAACAATAAAAATTTTCAATAGATACGCGTATCGTTTATAATTCACCCAAATGTAAACAATCAATCAGTAATTTAAATAAAACCCGGGATGAGGATAACCGATATGGGAAAGATTAAACATTCATGTACATATTTCATCCAGTGATTCGTTCATCAATATGTTCGGGCTCGACTGAATAGGTGATCGCAATCGGTTGATGGAAAAATGCATTCTGCTTGAATTAACTGGATATTTACGGGAGAGCTTTCATTTTCCCGATTAATGAAAACGGATCTTTATTTGAAAGGGGTTACTTGGTGTTGGGTATTCCTCTCACATGTACGACATATGACCTGTGCTTTGTACATTGTGAATATAGTTCATTTGAAAATATTGATAATTACAATAATACATTTGATGTACAATTGAAAAAATTACGAGCAATATTTTCTGTAGACTCTGGACTGAAATATTTTATACCTCCGTTACACAAGGAATTGTTTATTCGAATCGTTGTGGTAATTGTGATAAGGAATATACAGGGTGTCCCAGGACTTTCTCTTTTCCTTTCGAGAATGTATGAATGGGGTCAAAATATTACTAGTATTTGATATAACTCTTCTTCCTAAAATCCTTCGTTACTAAGTTACGGGCCCTTGAAGTTACAAAATGAAAAATGTTTTTCTTTGATAACTTTTCTAGTGAATATTGAAAATCAACCAAATATCGGTGTTTGACGAAACAAATGAATTCCATCGACGAGGTTTCATGCATGAGTCAGTTGGTTTGCTACAACGTCAGGAAAGGGATGCCCTCGATGGTCCGCACCACAAAACTTTGAAACGACTGAGAGTTTTCGATGTTTTTCAACAAAGCAAAGTTTCCTAGACAATTTTCTGAATAGAAGTACTTGTGTGTAAAGTCGATCGGAGCAACGATTATTGATAAAGATTGAATTTTATTCCATGACATCCAACCCGGGCATCCACCATTATCTGAAATGAGAAAAAATAACAATTCGGACTATTTTGATATATTTTGTATTGAATTTTTTTAATACTTTTTAGAATAACAATTATAATGAAATAATAATAACTCATACAACTTTTATGAAATTCAATTCAAATCAAAATAAAACCAATCTAAGTTGGTGTCTGTCATCTTGCTCATAGAAAAGGACGAATGCTTCTCTACTTATAATGGATTTTGGTGATATCGGTGATATTCTGAGTCATTGTACTGCATAAGGATGCTAACAGTAAGCCGTGTAGTGTCCGCTATGAGTTGTTCCACTATGGTTGGATACAGCATACAAGTTGTATTGACATGGAGCTACATTATCTGCTGCATAATTACTCATATCCAATCCTTTGAGAGGAAAGTCAATGTTGACATTCAATTTTCCCATTAATCTCTCCATAGGCGAAAATCGTTTCAAGTGAATTACTAATATTTTGGGAAATTTATATATATATATATATATATATACATAACGACTTTGTGCATTTTATTCTTTCCTTACATTAACAACAAGTTGCTTTCTCTTCGCCATCTAAAATTTCATCTATAATAAACAAGTCTAAACATTGGAATACGTCATTATGAAAATTCGACAATTAGTGCATCAATAATAAAACGATTGCGCGTTCCTTACCGAAAATTTTATCAGAAAATAATCAAAATGGAAGGCAATAACCATTCAAACGAAGTTTTGATGAAATTGTTTATCTTCATGGTCAATGTGATCAAATTATAGCGAGAACATGCAGAAGGTTCTGTAGTGTATTGAAGTGTATGAATGATGAGATGACGAACTGATTGTACAAAGAATGATTAAGATACAGGATATTCCAAACTCGATGGCCTATTGGACGTATCCCACGATAAGGGACTGCGATCTGGCTCTTAAAAATATTTTCACGGATGCAGTGTTGCCACATGTACTTGTAACCAATATCAACTTTCGAATTTCAAATGGAACACCCACTATTTCATGTTTTTGGATTCTACTGACACATACAAATAACTTTAACTGAACATGTCGTATACTCAACCCTACCGTTTATTGAATATTGATTATTTTGTAATTGTTTTGCTACCAACTCGAATTCAAATACCTCCTTATCTGTTACCCACACAAGACTCAAATTCAACTTTCACTTAGGAAATATTGAGTTATTTCAGTAACATGGAATGATTTGACCATATTTTATACAGGGTGTCTGAAAAACATATTCTTGTAGGTGATTAGGAAACACGGATATAAGACATTTCATTTAAATGGGCACCCTGTATATTATGCCATATTCGGATTCTACTGAAAAATACCAAGTATGAACATTATAGTTTGACAAGCTGTGATTTCAATGGTGTTTCTGTCAAAATGGATAATAATACATATTCAAATGCAGATATTTCAAATTTTTATAGAAACTTGCTCTTATTTCGGAAACCAGACTATTTAGGTATGGGAACATGATACATCATTTGAAAGGAACTTCAATTGTCTTTCAGAATATTCGATAATATACAGGGTGTTCCATTTAAAAAAATGTACTTCTCACCATTTCTTTATCTAGCGGAAAAATCATAAATTTTCAGCTTTGTACAAGTCTATATACCGCAGTAATGAACATTTAATTGAAGCTATGTTTTGCACGAATTGTAAGGAAATCAATGAATTTCTCGAAAACCGCTTGAGATAGGTATAGGAAAGTATTGTGCAAAAATGATCGTGAAGCAATAGTATAACAAAAAATTCAATAAGGTACAGGGTGTCTCATTTAAAATATCTAAGTTGGTGCTACTTACTTTTCAATATAAGCGGCAACACCTCAGCGCTTAAAATATTTTAGATCTAGATAGAACAAATTACCCATCGAGTTTGCGACACCCTGCTAGTGCTACATGTTTGTGAAAAGCAATGCTTTCTTTTAACCTGAATTTTCGTAAGTTAAAAAAATAATGTTTGTTCATATCAATTGTACTGTAATATAACAATTGTAGAGTTCCTGAAGAAGAGCTAATAAAGACTCGAAAGCTTGAACAGAAACAAGAGTTCACTTTACTTCAGCTCTATTGACTGCATACCCGAATATTACTCCGATTTTCCCTTAACTTAGACAGTCGTCTAACCTTCAAAAATCAATATTTATATATATATATATATATATATATATATATATATATATTGTTGCCCTTGAATATATATATATATATATATATATATTATATATATATATATATATATAATATATATATATATATATATATATATATATATTGGTATTGTTTCCACAAGTGACTCTAGATGAGGTATGTACAGGGTTCATTCTTTTAGTTTTTTTTGCATCCTATCTCTAATAACTTGACTTTTATTCAATTTTTCGGTTTTTCAATTTCATCTAAGATTTTTCCTTTCAGGCCCTGATGAAGTTGGTGCGTTAAATGAACGAAACGTTGGCCGAAAATTCCTATCAGTTATCAATATATTTTTGCCCACCTGTCAGTCAGTCTTGAAATTTGTCTGAAAATTCATAATCTCTGACCTTAAAATCCTTGAGATGAATTACATGGATTACAAATCTAATGTGACCCTGTCTCAGAGCTTCATAAAACATATTTCCTGCATGTAGAGGAAAATATTTACGTCGAAAAGTAACACGCTACTGTGCATTCCCAGTGCAGCATCTGTTATTTCCGTTATAATATTCAGCTATCAGTTGTTCTGCTGCATTCGTATATTATCTTGTTTGTTTTTGAACTTTTATGCCTGTATATGTATGTTTTCAATTTGTTTTTAAATTTATATACCAAAAATTCACATAAAAATGTATTTCTGAAATAGCTTGGGGTTGTTGTTTTTCCGGGCTGGTGGGATTTGTATGTCGGGTAGGCGTAATCAGTTTTCTAGTTGGTTGGTCACAAAATGTCCGTTTTATTTGACAAGTCGAAGTATTTCGTTATCGATGGTGGATTGCTGCAGCAAATGAATTCCTAAATATATTATCAGACAATTCGATTTCAGCAGTAAACACAAGACCCAATAAATTATCTGATATCGAAAATTTGTAAATATATTGACAAGAAATCCTCAGCTCTATGCATTAGGGGACCATCATAATAATTATAAAAAAACTCAGTAATAGAAAAACGTAAAAATGGGTGATCAAATCAGTTCCATTGAGTATGATGTTCCTCAAGGAACTGTCCTGGGTCCGATGCTCTTATATATCTCTATGCACTATAGATAATACTCCTAACCCATTCAAGAATGGATTTCAAAATAATTATGGATTGGTTCGATGTTCATTTGCTTGAAAAACTGTTATGTCCCATACAATCAGTCGAGAGTGTGAAATGCCTAAATATATGAGTATGTTGACTGTCTGTAATCTAGAATGGGACATTATTGTCAAATTTTTTTGTGAAAAAAGCCAGGCATGTACTATTATACAGTTAGTGAAGGTTTTAACTTTTGAAGCTCTGATTTTGATGATTTTTCAAATGTTTCAATTAATAAAAATCAGAAATATTTTAGTTGTGGTACTCAAGTATGTATACGGGGTATCTCACTTCTCAGGGAAGCAACCCACCCAGTCTCATCCGTTAATTTTAACGTAGAATTATGAGACGAATGCTGAAATAAAAATGAGTAGAAAAACGAGATGAGGAGGAACGTCGACAGAAGGAGAAACGACGAGAGAGATAAAATGATCGGTTGTAGGAACACTTCCGAAAAATTCTGGATGAAGGAAATAAAGAACGGAAACATCATCAAGTATTTTTTGAACAGATTGCCTAGAAAATCGATGGGAAACTCACAGAACTGAAGGAAGAAGTTAACGCAGTACGAGAAGAAGTGAAGGAAGAAGTTACGAGAAGATGCAACAATTGGAAGAACTAGAAAAGAAAGTTGCTCCACTGAAAATCCAAGCCCACCGTTACAGGGTTCCCACATCGCACAATTCCGTGAATCCACCGACTTTTGATGGGCAATCGCTATGATCCCAATCTCGTAGTCGGATCGAGGATGCGGCAATAGCAAATGGATGCAACGACGAAGAGAATGCTAATGCACTTGGCTTTGAGGGGACCTGCTACAGAAATCTCACAGACCATCCCAGAAGACTAGCAGGACAAGTATGGATACCTGATTGCTGCCCTAGAATTAAGGTGTCGGGAACATAATCCAGAACAGCTTTACCGAGCCGAATTGAAGAAACTAGTGCAGAAATTGAGAAAAAACCTACAGGAGCTTTGAGCAGACGTGCAGAGTCTGATGCAGCTTGCCAACTGGAGGATTTACGAACACTGTTGGCGGTGCAGGTATTCGTTAACGGATTGGGAGATATTGAAATACAAATGAACCTGAGACTAACACACTTTGAAAGAAGCAGTGAAGCTCTGGTTCATTCCTTGGAAGAGAAAGCGGCTTTCAACACCTAAGGCAGAACGTATCAACCACAAATCAACAATATGGAACGTATACTCAGTCGAATACTGAAAAAACTGGAACACGACGAACACAGTGCCAACAATCATTGAAAAAAAACTGTGAAGTAGGAGCGGACATTCTCAGAGAGACTGCAGAGTGAGGTTGCCACCACATCTGTCATCACCGCCGAGGATAGCGCTACATTTCTACCCACCCACGAGGACGTCTGGAAAGTGAAGAAAACACTATTTCAGATGTAGTGGACATGTCCAAAGAGAATGCAGGTTCCTATTTATCTAGTGAGTTTTCGGACAGATACCAAGCGGGCTACATCAAGAAACAGATCCAGCCATTGGAGACGTTCTATGCTGGAAAGATAACGGAACTGTAAGACCCTCCTGGAGATATATATTGGACAGAGATCCCATCTTCAAGAGAATGAGGGCACCGTGTAATTCCCTGGTGCTGATGGGTTCCAGCTATACGACATGGATGGCATGGTAGAAAGATTCAACCAAACTATGAAAGAACATATTTCCAAGGTTGTCGAAAAACATCAGAAGGACTGCGACAGTCACTTCCTGCTATTTTTGATGACATACAAAATAATTTTCCATAATTCAACCAAGCTAACTCCGGCTAGCATTATCTTCGGAAGGAAACCTTTATTGCCACATTATATTGTGACTTGGTGTTCGGATCACTAAGCAACCAGAGGTAGAGGTGCAGGACCATGCAGACAAACAGCATGAAGAAATTTCACGGAACAGCTCCGAGAAGGTTGATATTGGCTAGTGGCAGGCAAAAAGCTCTTTACAATTCAAAAGCTTATTCGGGAGAATGCAATCCACGTAGGAAGAAAGCTGTATTTTCCAAACCAATACAGTTTTGGGAAGGACCGTAACAAAAAGAGCCCCAGCATCAAGATAAAGGTTGTTCATCTGGAAGCACTGAAGCCCTATCATGGTGAACCGATGGCTTTTGTTCGGAACGGTAAAAATCGGAGAAAGGGCAATGTTACGAAAAGGAATACAGTATGCCACTGCATTAGGCATTATGTTTTGTATCACGCGCGGTGACGTAATACCGGGCGCCCCGAAGATTCGAGGGTAATACAGAAGGACACCATCGAGAAGTTACTAGGCGCTAAGGACCTCATATAAGCGACATCCCAACCGATGAGTATAGCATAGTTATATTCATCGTAAAGAAGACATGGTGAATCGACAGTGACGTGTGCAGAATTTTGACAGTGAATTGGGATTGATTTATTTTTCATAGTGCAGTATTTTGTTGTTTCTGTGGAGTGTTAATAAACGGATAATAATCAATTCAGTATTTTGAGAGACACAAATCCCAGATTCGTAACTTCATCACCACTTGAGGGAAAGTTATATGATTTTGAGTGCTATATTATGAAATATGAACGTGCTTTGGATTCAATTGGAGTTGAACTAATTATAATGTACAGGAAAAAAGGAGATGGTGATAGTTAAATTAATAAAAAATCACTTCAGACTAAGATAACGGACTTTCAGAAATAGAGCTAGGCAATAATTATAAAATGAATGATAATAAAATATAATTCAATTTCAACTCAACTTATTTTTCGAAAATGCCCTGTGAATATTTGATTATTATACCATGTGACACAGACTCATGTTTCTCTTTTGTTTCTCTAGCTATATTTCTGAAATTTGAAACATTGAATACGCTTACTAGACGGCACTTTTTGACATATTTGGAAAGAAACAACTTCGGTTTTTCCGGAAATGACATGAACTTTCCATTCTCAAATGAGATACCCTATATATATATATATATTTTTAATCTCGTAATTATCTGGATCCAATGATACCTTATAGTTGATATTTCATTTATCAGAACACCCATTTTATTTTTCGATCTAGAGAGCCTAAAATTATGCTACACTATCGCATTTTTGATTAAAATAGTATTGTGGTTCGAAATACATGCCAAAAAACCAAAAATAAAGCGTTTTTTTACTCGAAACTCAATTTTTTCAAATGGTACCATAATGGTACTCTGATGTCATTCGAAAGTACCATAGATGGACTATCCATCCATATTAACTCTTTTTGTTATAACCAATATGAACACAATAATATAGTTGAAAAAAGTTCTAGTATCTTCTCGGTTCAATAACAATAATTTATCGATTTGGCTATGGACATATATCACATTTTGACATTTCGATAATCTGTAATTGTCAGTTAGTCACTGAATACATCATTAAATTGATCGCATTGATAATATAAATGAATTATTTTACGGAGATCCGGTCAATATTTCATCCAACCGATAGAGCTCCTAAAGCTCGAAGGCTCAAAGGGCAATGTAATCAAAGGAACAACAATTAGGTATTCTCTCACAATTTAGTTGATAATGAAACAAAATTAGAAAAAAGAAATCTTATAATAGCTGTTCGAAATGTCCACCACCAACATCCAAACATTTTCGTAATTCTAGGTCAGCGCGGGTCGTGGTATGTTTTGTGAACGATGATTTTCAAGTGATCCCAAATGAAAAATCTAATGGGGTTAAGTCGGGTGATCTTGCAGGCCACCTAACAGGACCATCGGTCGCGAAGGTAATCCGTCACTTTCCTACTATTGTGCAGAGTTCTGACACGACTGGTAACCAACTCAGAAGCGACCTTTCTAAAGGATGCTGTTTCATCGATTGACACTCTCATGATAACATTTCTCTCCATATCTTCAGACAATGTTATGTTCATCACCTACATTATTATCAGCTCTCTCCTGAACTGCTCTTCGAAACGCTTGAAGTAATTCCGAGCCGGACATTGTCATTCGGGGTATCTTTCCGAGTACAGCTGTTGAGCAACAACTGCATTTTGCAGACATTCCTCATAAATCAACAGTATATCTACTTTTTCGGTTATGTTATAAAATGGTGGCATTCTTAACACATTTCTACTATCAATGCGATCAATTCAATAATGTATTCAGTGACTAACTGACAGTTACAGATTATCGAAACGTTGAAATGTGATTTGTGTTCTATAGCCACCTTGATAAATTATTGTTACTGAACCGAGAAGAAACTAAAAAAATTTGTTCGACTATATTATTGTATTATACACAAAATGAGTAAATATGGATGGATACCCCATCGATGATACTTTCGAATGACGTCAGGGAACCATTAGGGTTCCATTTGAAAAAATGGAATGAAATAAATTTTGTTTCACCACGTATTTCGAACCACAATACTATTTTAATCGAAATTGCGATAGTGTAGCTTTATTTTGATAATTTGTACTAATTTTAGGGAGTTTTCTAGATGAAATGAATTATTTATTCATTTATTCATTTATTTCATTTATAAATACACTGTTCTACAGAATAAATCCCATCTACAGAACAGGAATATGGGCAGGAATAGATTTACATCATAATATAAAACAATAACATCATTCTGCGAAATCATACATGCAGCATATTATAGTTATTGAATTATTTGAAAAATTCGGATTTGATAAGAATTACTGAACAGTTGAATATATCTCTCTGAGAGCATTTTGAGTTGTAGTTCGATAACATATTGTGTACTGATGAAAACTCAAGAATGTTTGTGCTTGCTGTTGGGAGATAAAATGTGCTGTTGACTCGAGATGCAGTTCTTGGAATATGAAAATCAACCATAAAGTATCATTGGATTCAGATAACTACGAAGATTTCAAAAATGTAATAACATACAGGCTGTCCCATTTGAAAATGTCATTCCTGGAAAAACGGGAAGTTGCATTTTTTGCAAGTATGTCAAAAATTGCCGTCTAGTGAACATATTGAATATTCTAAATTTCAGAAATATAGCTAGAGAAACAAAGGTTTACGTATAGCAGTCTTATTTGAACACTGTATTGAGGGAGTGGTTCACAAAAAACGTTTTTATTTATCATAAATCGATATTTGTAAATCAAGAAATAGTTGAAACGAAATATTACACATGGTAGTTGATAGTGGAAAAATATTCCGATTTAAACATAAAACAAACTCCTAAGACTTGGGTTGAGATTAGTATAAAAAAATAATAGTTGACCTCCTCTTAGAATGAAATATAACGTTGGGAACTTATAAATGGTTTCAAAATAACAAAGGAAGTCGGTTTTCATATTGAATGTATATTTGCCCCTACAATGGTTCCTAATAGAAATTATTTCTACAATATCTTCAGAATCTAGAAGATACTTGAGGAAAACTAAAATAAATGTCTTTTCCTACTACTTTCAAGGTTGTTCTTGAAATGGAATATTTTTCTTCTAGATAGCCTACATAATCGTGCCTCTCTGATTGCCAAATATTTTTTTTTTGTGTAGTTGCAGTTAGGACCTTTTCCTGACTTTAATTTCGGACCAGTTTAGTTAACTGTAATGATAAAATACAAAATTAGTACCTATCCTGGGGCTACCTCGGACTTCTGCAGTTTATTTAATCAACACAAAAAACCAAACAACCAAATTAAAACATTTTCAATACTCAGGTACTGTTCAGAAATATTTTATTTAATAGCCCAATATACAAGGAAACTTAAAACATAACACAGATACGAAATACAGAGGAGGTTTTTCAGGTTTTCAAAATAAATAATAAATGCACGTGTCCGTTTGCACTCCTACAAGTCTCGTCAGACAACTGCACGTCCCACCAACTTTATATTGTAGCATGTATCAGATGTTGATAGACAAATGAGAGCGCGGAAGCGTTATTTCTGGTTTTATTTTGAAAAGTACAAATTTTTATTGTTTTCAATGTTCTTTCGGTCCACTTTACACGTTAGGGTCCACTTAACCCCGCTTGACAGTACCTGTTTAATCTTCAGTGAAACACATTCAACAAAGTAGAATTATTCAGGTCGATCTGGACATTAAGTAAATATTGTGACTTTTTGCATTTATTAATTTCTGAACTTTTTAGGAGTTCGAGTTCAAAACCTTTTTTTTTTTCTAGATGTAATATTTCAATATCATCAACAGAACCATGTTTTTCAGTCAAGAGTTGAGTAGCAAAAGTTTAATTTGTTTTTCCATTGACGAAACAGTCCTATGTTCTGTTAATCGTTTATATATGTTCTGCCTGTTTGGCCTATGTGAAAACTTGCAAAGCAGCCACAAGTTTATTCATATACTCCAGATTTCTCAGTTTTGCCTTTATTGTTTTTAATAAATTTACACAAATTATTATCTGATTTGTATGCGATATTAGTTCATATACTTCTATAACCAGCATTGGTAGAAAACCCTCATTATGCGTGGTTTGCACTTGTCGGGTCCTTCGGTATAAATACACTAAATTCCTATTTAAATAATGAATTGTGGCCTCATCGAATGCTGTCATATATCATACAACAATCCATATAACTTTTCTTAGCATTTATTCGCCCTCCATACTGGTACAATCCCATAAACTGTATACGCACGCTGGTCATTAGTAATCAGTTGTAATCGGAAGTGCATTTGTTTCCTTCCGCAATACATGCGTCGGTGCCATTACGGCTAATTTGTTCCGACCAGGTAGTTTTATAGCCGGGCATATTTCACGTTCCCATCTGACGCTTGAAAATGAGCGTTTATTTCTTTCGCGATTATATCTCGTACGAACCAGGTGTTCTGCTTGGGTTTACATGGGAAACACAAAGATATGTATTTGTTTCTTTATATATGATGAGTATAAAGAAGGTTGCAACAAATATTTATGTAGAGGACCTATGTAGAAATGAGCAGACTTAAACTAGAAATTTTGTTGAAAATGGAAACATTCCCAATTGAAAATTGAAAAAAGATTTCCAGTATGTGCAAATTGCCAGTGAAGATGTTGTTTTCCTGTGAGTATTATAAAAGTCAGTTTCATTTTCAAACTTATATATGGAAGTGGAGAGAGGCCGTATGTGGCTATATACCGATTCATTTAACTGATTTTCAAATCTTGTGAAAGGTTCTGATAGAGCTTAAGCGAGACTTTTTGGCCAAAAATTCAATGTTATCTCCTCAACAGTTTGGATTCGGGAAGATAAAATATTCAAATGAAGTGAACTATATGGTTACAACGAAAATGTACAGAAATAACAGTACACTTTGTGTAAGTCACATTGCGCTCCCCGATATAGTGAGGAAGGGGGGTTTCAGAGAATCAACGTCTATCTGATTCACAAAGCAACGATGTTCCTGCAGAATCCATCTTTGGGCCACTTATCTAGAATATATCTTTTAATCGACTTCTTCAACTGGAGAATCCCGGCACAATGGCTTTTCCGACAATTCTGCGGAAATATACAGTGTCCGGCATAAAGTTCGCAGCATATGGAAAACTTTTTTATTATTGATTTCTCAAAAAAAAACATTCGTGATAAAAACATCTGCATCATCCCAAACCTGAAATGCATACACCAAAATTGAATGTTATACGACCCTATACGAGGGAGATAGAAAAGCATGCTTCGTTTTCAAAATAATATGATCCCATCACTTTATTTCTCACGGTAGAATTCAAATTCATGGGGAAATATTGTTCAAAATCGAATGTTTATCCATAAATTCGAGTCATAGCCACCTATGACCAATTTCATATTTCAACTTTTGTTCCCATTTTTTCCTCAGCGCCCTGTACAACATAAGGAATATTATGCTAGACGAATGGTATATTATTAGATATGATGATATCACTCTCTGAATGTTTTCTCATTTCTCCCTCCCATCGGAAATCACATTAATTGAATTATGTGACGGAATTTCACAAAATTTTGCTGCAAATAGTAAATAAAACTGAATTGTCTCCAAGGTATGATGACAGAATGCCAATTAATTTATTTTCACAATACAAATAACATTTCTTGTTTTGTTCGTGTTTATGGCAGTTTCAATGGCTCATTAGTAAACATTAAAATTCAAATTCCATTCAGTATGATATTAATTACAGATTTAAGAATCAGTATCTACTTGAAGAAATTGCTCGAAATGACCTCCATTCACTTCCTGACAGTGAAATATCCTATTTTTTAACTCTCCTCGTACTTTTGCAAATGTGTCTGCGGAAACAGCCTCACATTCTGCAACAATACGTGTTGATATTGTCAGGTTCAGTGGCGTAAACCTGCGATTTGAGGTACCCCCACAGAAAAAATCCAAAAGTGTGAGGTCCGGTGATCGAGCTGGCCATTCCGTTGAACCTCGTCGTCCAATCCAAATACCGTCTTACTGCACCGTGATAGTGTGGAGGAGCACCATCCTGTTGGAATGTTATTTCCAAATTGCCGAATGCATCTGGATTATCTTCCAAAATTTCTGGGATTGACGGTTCTATTGCGTTTTGCAACAGCTCCAGATAAACCACACCAGTTAAATTAGTATTTAAAAAAAGAGGCCCAACGATGTGGTTTCCCAGGATACCTGCCCAAACATTCTGGGGAAATTGGGTATGTGTTTCACGAAACAGGTGATGATTTGCGTCACTCCAATACCTCACACTCTGTGTTTTTACATTTCCATTTAGATAGAAAGAACTTTCGTCACTAAAACAAATTGTTTTGACATAGTCTGGCTGTTGGTTAATTTTAGTTTTCATATTTTCCCAAAATTCTAGTCTTCGGTCTGGGTCGTCGTCTGAGAGTTGATGAACCATTTTTAATTTGTATGGATGAAATTTGTTTTTTTTTGAACACCCTGTGTACTGTACTTCGAATGACTTCACAGGTAGATGTAAATTTGTGGTCTGCCAGATCTAAACGGTGCTATCGGAAACCTCTCATTAAAAATGCTTTCTCCTGCATGAATATTTTGTCCAGTTTCACCAAGAATTAGGATCGCTGCTACTTTATCACCTAGAGCACGTACCATTTTGCTTCTTGAAGCACTTAAACGTTCGGCTCACAACAGTTTAACAAATTATTGAAATGTACAAAAATATTAAAAGTACCAAAAGCTGCTAACAGTTAAACGTTCGATCAACAATACACAAATTATTAAATGTACAAAAACTTGGACAATTACAAAAACGTCGAATTAGGGAGACTAACAAAAACGTCAGCTCATTTGACAACTATCCAGAGGCGGAGCTTGAATTTGGAATTTCAGTATTAACTGATTTAATTCATCACAGCTTCACGTTTTTTAGAAGCGAGTTGCCAAAACTGCCATAGACACAAACAAAATTAGTATCATTGAATAGGTTTTTTTGATACCTTTTAAAAGAGTTGTCGCTTGCCGTAGGGTTCCAATTAAAATTATTGGTCACAATGGCCTTGTGACGTCATCTTTGACGATTTCATCATCTATCATCACTAGTAGGGAAGTTTACAACCTTTTATATTCAGTTTCCAAATTTCACTTGTTTATTTATGATCGTTCCAAAAATAAGAGGGGGGGGGGGACTTTTGAGAAGCACTGTATACAATGGTCTTGATATTTCGCCGTTGTAATGTTTACCTCATGAATGAATTGCGATATATTGAATGCCTTCGAGGATGCATACAAAACCTGAATAATTCCTCACAAAGTTTTGCGTGTTTGCAAAATGTAATTTTTTATTGTTTTTCTGTCAGAAAATAATAGCAAATGACTTCCTCCGCTGTATTTTTTGTTCGAAAAACGTGCGGTTTATCTAAAAGTATTGAATTTCCCCGAACTGCTTTCCACTATTTTGTATTCTCTGTGTATCACACCACAGGGTCATAATAAAATCGTTAAGCATCCCCAAAGAGCTTGTTAACAGGCAAACGAACATCGAAATCATTAAAATTTCAAATCGTACGTCGTCTAACGAAACCAAATCGATAAACGTGGAAACCAGAACGTTCATCACATGTTCGTACCAGGATATACATTGTGGCATCAACTTTTACTCAACTCACTAGATTTGGAAATTTTGGGAGCCATATGTAGGGTCCACATTCCTTTCGTCGCATATAAAATAATGAGAATATGGTAACTTGTTTACTCTCGTTTCGGACGTCCATTGTCTCGAAGGATTTGGAAGGTTTTCACGAAGTTGCGAATGCTTGTATCTGGAATCGTCTCCAGGTGAATGCGGTATTCACCTGGAGACGATTGCATTCGAAACGTCGTGAAAACCTTTCAAACAAAATACTTGTTGCAGATTCATATTTAATCTAAGGAAATATGATCACATTTCTCAATACATCCTGCAGTTGAAGTGGCTCAAAATTTCTAATGTATTTAAACACCATTTCCTCATTTTTTTGCATAGATTGTTTAATACTGAAAGTCCACCATACCTTCTTGACAAACTAGTATTCAGAAACAATTTACACAATCTTAATACCAGACATTCACAGATACTTAACATGCCACACCACCGGACAGCTTTGTTTGAACGTAGTTTTACTTATAATGCAGTAAAACTTTTTAATTCCTTCAAACCAGAATTATCAACTCCACTAAATAGATATAAGAAAGTCGCTAAAAATGAACTGCTGAACCAACAAGACTAGTCACATTGCTACATATTTTTTCTCTCTTGATTACAAAATTTACTAAATTGTTTACTTATATCAATATTATTAACATTGTGAATGCTTTTTCTTTTTATTATCTTTTATATTTTATTATTTTCATTTTTGTATTTCATTTTTGTAAACTGAAAAGGTTAAGAGTTCAAGAGTAGCTATTAGCTAATCTTCGCCTTTTCAGGGCAAATGCATGTACATTTGTTAAATAAAGTCGATTTATTATTATTATTTATTATAAATCTATTAAGATGATGGACGTCCGAAACAAGAGTATTCAAATGGAAAATAGTTTATTTCAAATTTCTCAGAAAATGTTATTGGTCATAAAAGGGCCGGCATCTTCTAAATCTCAAATTGTACTTTTTAAATTTCAATTATTGTTTTTCGTACAAGAGACGTAAAAGTGTGACGCTTAATTTAGAGATTGCTCTGAACTTGAAATCACAGCCTCCTATTCCGAAAACAAATTTCCTCTGACTTTTTACCCTTTTTATATTTCGCCACCCTATGGAGAATGAGGATTTCTCATGTAAGAGTAGATTCATCATTGAGTATTATCTAAACGGCTAAATGAAGTTGAGTTTTGTTCAACTCTCAACTAGAGAATGTTATCAATTGAACTGAGTGCTGACAAAACCCCATTTATTGTGGTCATTCAGACCAAACAGGTATATTCCATAAACAGCTACAACAAATGACATATGACGTTCATAATCGATTGAAAGTAATTGCACTGTATTGCAAGCAGAGTTTGCTATGGTCAAATGGTAAACATTATTTTCTTGACATTTGATTTCTGGTTTGTTGTTATAATGGCTGTACGCCCTAATTTCCAAGAAAAAATTGAATTCATTCTATAACCCGGCGACAATCAAAGAACTTGTCGCGGAACTAAAAGTATATATATATATATATATATATATATATATATATATATATATATATATATATATATATATATATATATATATATATAAGGAAAAATTGTGGCATATCAGACAAATTATAAGATTGAAGACAAAAGCAGACCTCAAGCGGGATTCGAACCCACGACCTCTAAATCTCTAGTCAGATGCTCTACCAACTGAGCTATCGAAAACATATTTGTGAAACGCTTTTTCCCATAATTTAATGATAGGGTTAGGAAGGTACAAAAGATCTCGAGTACCCATCAAGACCAATTAACCTTTCACCCTAACATCACCATCGACGTGACGGTTGCAATCGCGGTTCATATATATATACAGTGTGACCCATTTTAAATGGAACCACCCCTGTGGAATACGCATTTTTCAATCATTCCCAAAAAAAATTGTTTTTAATAATAAGCATCAACAACTGTATCTTGACACACATTTTCATAACTTTAGTTTCATTTCCAAGGCATTCTATGTTTTTTTTTCTTCGTCAAAAACGGCAAAAGTTTATTAGTCAATTCTTGTTTTGAAATTTCACTACACCACTGAATTTGTAGCCGTTATAAATGAACACCATGGAAATTTCATAAAAAAATATTGGTCAACAACGAAGTTACAACAACTTTAATTTTGGAAAAAAGTATTTGATTATAATTTTTATTTAGATTATAGACATATTAAAAATCTGGCAACACTGCCGATACAAAGAAGGACACCAGTGAATTTGTACAGCGAAAATCCGAAGTCGATAGCCCATTCCGTTCTACAGTTATAACTTCTGAAAGTATGGTAATGTGAGCGATTTGTGGTGGAAGCGATTTTGTTATGAAAATATGACTACGCCACTGGATTTGTAAATTATATTCCCTTAAAATCATTCATTTAAGTTTAAGTTATAAGTGTTTTCGAAAATAACAGAAAATTAAAAATTCATTTTCAAGTTATGCAGTCTTCCATAGCCGATGAAAACGAAATGAACGGAATCAAGTTTTATAGTATCAAAATTATTTATTGAATAATAAAACAGAAAGCAGGACAAAAAATGTTCCTTTAAAATTCAGCAAAACTCAATTAAAACAAGCTTTTAGAGAAGGTATCAATAATTTGAGGAAAGCTGAACTAATACATTAGGCATAGGTATTGTACTAAATCAATAGTAGGCTGTGATTTAGTACACCACAAATCGCTCACATTACCATATTTTCAGGAGTTATAACTATAGAACGGAATGAACTATTGCCTTCGGATTTTCGCTGTACAAATTCACTGGTGTTCTACTTTGTATCGGCAATGTTGCCAGATTTCAAATATGTCTATTATCTAAATAGAAATTATAATCAAATACTTTGTTTCCAAAATTAAAGTTGTTGTAACTTCGTTGTTAATCAATATTTTTTCATGAAATTCCGATGGTTTCCATTTATAACGACCACGAATTCAGTGGTGAAGTCAAATTTGAAAACAAAAATTTCCTAATAAACTTTTGCCGTTTTTGATAAAGAAAAAAAACATAGAGTGCCTTGGAAATGAAACTAAAGTTAGGAAAATTCGTGTCAGGATACAGTTTTTGATGCTTAATATTATACAAAAATATTTTTGAGATTGACTGAAAAATGCGTATTCTACAGAGGTGGTTCCATTTTAAATGGGACACACTGTATATATATATATATATATATATATATATATATATAGGTAATCATTGAGGCCCGGACTGGTCCATTTTGTATTTTAGTTTTCCACCTTTTTTTTCAAAGAATGGTTTTTTCCTCTACCACCTTAAATTAAAAGATATGACGTCATCGTTTTTTTTTTATTGACAGGATTTTATATAAAAAATTGGAAGCTCATATTTTCCTGAGTTCAACCATACCACATACGTCATATGTAACACTTCAAGTTACAGTATACTGAGTATAAAGGAAACCAGTGTTCATATTTCTTAACATTCATTTAATTATTTATTTTGCAATGAAAATATCATAAGTGAGAAGTAAAAATAAACAAATATAAAATTCACAACAAATGCTCGAACTGAGCTCCTTGGGTTAGTTGACAATATCCAAGACGTCTGATGAATTCTTGGGTTACGTTTGACAACATCTCTGGTGTAATTCGTTGAATTTCAGTTCGAATTCTCTCTTTGTGTTTTTCCAAATTGGTAGGTCGATTTATGTACACTTCACTTTTCAAGTAACCCCAGAGAAAAAAGTACATGGGAGTTGAATCTGGAGACCTAGCAGGTCATTCAGTCTGACGGCGTCGTCCAATCCTGCGATTGGGAAAGGTTTCATTGAGAAAATCTCTAACCACTCGAGCATAATGTGGACCTGCTCCATCCTGATGAAACCAAATAGTGGAAACTATTCGACCAGGTTGATTAATGTCTGGAAATGTTAACTACATAAGCTTGTAACATTTACAAATAATTTTCATCCGTCATAGTACCGTCAAAAAAATATGGTCCTACAATGTTATTCCTAAGAATCCCTGCCCACAAAGTAACTTTTTGGGGATATTGGGTATAAATTTCCATCGTCCAATTCATATTTTCTGTACCGTTCATGCAGTAAGTTGATTCGTTGGAAAATAAGGCATTACATTCAAGCCATTATTTTGTTCACATTTCTTGCATAATTTCACAAAACTCCATGCGTCAATCGAAGTCGTCTTCATTGAGTTCATGAATAAGTTCAACTTCATATGGATGTAATTTGGCTTTTCTTATAATTTTCTGAGCATCACGAGATCTCATTTTTGTCAGATAAAGTTGTAATTGAACAATGGGGATTTTCTTCAATTCCAAGTACTACATTCAATTGAGTGTCTTCGGCAACGGTAGGCCTGACACCCTTAGGCTTATCCCTAACACTGCCAATATCATTAAATATATGAAATATTTTGCTTACAGTCAATTTGCTCATTGGTTCTCGATCAGGATATGTTTCATTGAATATGTCGCATACTTCTGCCATACTTCTTTTACGATCCCTGTAACTTGAGATCATCAAAACTTCTATTCGCTGTTTTTCTGACAGCACCGTCATAATTTCAAATAATTTCTTTCAGGGTAATATTTTTCAGAAAGGTATTATTGAAGACTTATAAATCGATATACTACACAACAAATCAATTTAATACTTACATATGCAATGGTAACTGAGAGCTTATTGTCTGGTTGCTATGGGCTCTCAGATGTTTTCGAAGCTTACTGAAGTTTGACAATTTACTCGTACTAACTGCTGAGTAATTCTCAGGTTTTCATTGCATTTTCCTTTATACTCAGTATACTGTAACTTGGAGTGTTACATATGACATATGTATGGTTGAACTCAGAAAAATATGGTCTTTCGATGACGTCATATCTTGTAAGGTGGTGGGGAAAAAATATGTTCTTCTTTAAAAAGGTGGAAAATCAAAATATAAAATTGAACTGTCCGAGCTTTAGCTCCGAAAATGTTACTCGTAAGATAATGGAGCGTTTCCACACTTTATGAACGCACTGTATATAAATATATATATATATATATATATATATATATATATATATAGTATATATACATATATTTCACATTCCTTTTTTCATTTTCAACTTTTTTTTCCGAACAACATTTACTATATTTTTGTTTTTATTGATTTTGTGGGTAGCACATACTGTTTTTCTGGTTTCAGTACATACTATATTTTCAAATACTCCCCGGGTTTCTCCTAGGTTTATTATTATTTATCCTATAGTTTCATTACCATGAGCTAATTCACAGTTATTTTCTGGAGTTGAAAGCTGAATTTTTGAATATTTTTGAAAAATAGTCATTTGGCTCATTCCAGAAATCATTTTTCCGTTCGATACCCATTAACTTCAGGATCTTTTTCGGGTGGGTGACTTGAAAAAGTTTCCTTCCTCATCTAGTCAGCCTCTAAAAATTACTTTCAATTCACCCTGTAGATATGGTTTTAGAAGTTATTGAGAATAACTACTTCGCCTTTAAAAATATACAGGAGTCTATTCGAAATTTCAATTCACCATGTAGATGATTCCGAAAAACGTTCTGTTCAACTTTTTTTCATTTTGCCTACATTGCTTCAAATCCAATTCTCCACTCACAACAAAATGCTTCAACTGTTTTGACATTTCATAGTCTGCGTGGATAATATTTGGCTTTTTATTGAAATATTAAATTCAGGTAAATAAAGGCCTGGAAAAATAATTTGATATTGTTTTTCAAAATATTTTTACCATAATTTTCTCAGATACAATCCTATGGCAAACTGGTGAATAATAAAAGAGTGTTTATTCCATGGATGGAAACTTTCTTTTACAATCATTTTCCGACATTAAATTCATTTTGTCGTCTACACGGAATGAGAGTGAATAAACACTGAATGTCCCCGGGCAAGTGTGTTTGTCTTTCGCGTTCTAATTTCACTTCCATATTCCTTCTTCCCATAGAAATAAACTGGCTGTGAGACTCAGAGTGGAAAATATGCACTGTTCAGTTCAATATTAACCCAGTCTATTGGATCTTTCCCAGAACTGGAGCATTAGGGTAATTCCATTGTAACGGGTGCGATATTGTTAGTAAAATATGTTTTGAACAGTGAATATTTCCATCAATTTATTTTCACTGGAGTGAATTGAGTAGACATTATTGATTTCATATTTCAATATCTTTTTTGCTCGTTTAAACTGAAAAAAAAATTGAAGCCTCAATAACAATAAATACAGATTTGCTTAGCTGACAAGGAGGGATTTTCTCTCTCTCTTTTACACTTTACGAAGGTCTATTGAGGAAATCTGAATTAATATCAGTTCCACACTTTCGAATGACATCAGCGATCCTAGCAAAGGTTCAGTTTTAAACTTTAAAGCTTACCTTCCATATTGGACACAAAATCTATGTTCAGGAATCGAAAGTAGGCCAAATACTCTTACTAATGAATAGATAAATGCATTGTATTCACAATAAATGATTTAGAATACCACTCCACTTTCATATTGGGTGAATTTAACTTTTTTCACTGGTCAATTTCCAAACATGCTAGACAAAGGTGAAATATCGCCAGTATTCAAGTAAAAATTTGAACATTCATTAGAGTACTATAGACCTGTAACAGTAATATCAAGTTTTTCAAAAGTATTCAAATATGCGTTCCTGAACAGACTACTGTCATATTGTTCTGAATTGAATATTTTTTCGAAAAGCCAATTTGGATTTCTTTATAAGAGATCAACCACAACAGCAGTCCATTCATACTTTAGTCAACATACGTTACGTTAAATTCTAAGCCATTACTAACGGTATTACTTCCTGCACTTGACTTGTAACTACTCAAAAACTTGATAATATTTTTTCCTTTCTTTTTTCTTAACCCAACTTTTTCAAATTTCCATTTATAAAGTCTCTCACCCTAGTCAACTAGAGTATTTACTTTCAGGAAGCACTGAAGATGACGAAAGTCGAAAGCGCTTTGCAAACTTATGAAAATATAAAATTTATACCAAAAAGAAGTCTCGTTTAGTATGTTATTGTTAAAAATCATAATTCTGAAATAAAAGACATTGATCTTGGTGTGCCGCAGGGCTCAGGTTCAGGCACACTATTGTTTATCCTATACAAAAATGATTTGAGTAATTTATCGATACCGGCATCACTGACGCAGACGCTATATCTGTTACTATATCCGATGTAGACCTTAAAGATAAATGTAATTCCGTTTTTCATAGATTACATGAATGATTCTGTGCGAATCAGTTGTTTCTCAATGTGAAAAAAATAAAATCGATAGGGTTTCATAACCGTCTAAAATTACATTCGGCTCAGATGGCTCTTCAACACCTCATATCTCCAGTGATAGTGACTGTGTAACATTCTTTGGTTCCCACAATGATTGATGCATGGGCTGGAAAATTCATTTATCAGTCTTTGATATCCAAACTGCATTCATTATCATATCAATTCAGAAGGTATTAGAAATGAATCAATTTGTAGCATTGTATTGTGTGTGTGTTTGTTGTTGGCATCGGATAATTCCATTTGCCACAGACTTTTTTAAATTATTTCTAGTAAGTTATATAATTTGTATTGATTTGTTGAAAATATAAACAGGATGTTCATAAAATCAGATGTGGAATCATCTGCGACTGAAAGATAAACTTTAGTCACTATCTTCCATCGTCAAGATAACCTTTTGTGGGGTATTCATGTTGAAAAGGGAAACATTCTCAATTGAATATTGATAGAAAGATTTTTCTGTGAATTGAAAAATCCACGATTGAAATGAAGTTATTTTCTGTGAATGTCTAACAGAAAACAACTACTTCCCCGGCTAAAGCCACGCTGGACATTGAACTACATCTGAATGTTTCCCTTTTCAACATAATTTGTATGTTGTGATGATGACATTCGGGAGGTGGGGAGTACGAATACAACCAGTTTGAATACAACCAGTTTGTCCTCGCATGTGAGAAATAATGGTCCCCAAATGTCAAGTTTGATATCGGTTAGGAATTTGATTATCGCATAAAAAATATTTTTGTTTTGTAGACTTAAAGTGAGTTTATACAGCACGTAAAATAAAATAAGATATAAAATAAAGTAAAATAGGAAATAATAATTTTCAGAGTGTTTATAGAGCTGAGTAAATTAATGTAAGAAGTGAGAAGCTGTCAATCGAAATTTGGGATTCTATGTTGAGGTTACCTCAATTTCAATTATGTATACTTGAAAAATTGGTCCCTGTTATTGTTTATTGAATGAAAAATAAGCCACTGTTGACAACACTAACAATATTATAAAATCTTCGTCATCTGAAGACATTATTGGCCAAAAACGAAATTTTTAAAAATGGCACTGAACACACCATTTTGCAGTTATGAAAACAAAAACATATACTAGGACTAAATAGCTATTATATCATGTCATCTACCATCAACTTTCCTCAGTTTGTCTGAATTATTCAGTATTTACATGTGCCTAACAACTAGTCGAAGTAAAATAAAATAAAAGATAAAAGTTAACACTGGTGTGAAGACCGCTGCCATTTTCTAGCTGCCGTTTTTAAAATAGCTGCCACATGACCAGTGGCGTCGGAAATTTTGTTTTTAATTCGGAAAAATAGGAAAACATTCCATAAACAATTCTATCGATTCATTACGTATTCAACAATATTTGACACTGCATAGGTCACTTCGATATACCAGGAGTGGAATGAAAGAGCAGCTTTCTTGAATAGAAATGTTGACACTTTGGGATAATATTTGACTTTTTCAGGTAATTTGTGAACATGAATTTCGTACATTATGGATGAGCACCAATTTGCTAGAAAAATTGTCAGGTTAGTAAATGATGTCCGACGACGGTAGTTGTCTTATCGACATTTAAAAAAATAAGTTTTAGGCTACCGAAATATTTAGCCAAGTCCATACTCATGGAGTGTCTAGAAGACAGAACAATAAACGTCTTCTATGAATATGAATGACTCGCGAGCCGTCCGAAGGGAAAAAATTGTCGAATCGAAATTTTAAATAACATGTTTTGGCATACCGAAATATTTAGCCAACTCCATACCATATGGAGTGACTAGAAAACACAGCGATAAACATCTTCTATGGATATGAACGACTCGCAAGCCGTCTGACGTTGGGAGTTGTCAAATCGAAATTTTGAAAAATATGATTTAGGCATATTCACGGAGTGACTAGGAGACACAACAATAAACAACTTCTATGAATATGAACGACTCGCGAGCCGTCCGACGGTGGAAGTTGTCAAATATAAATTTTGAAAAACATGTTTTAGGCATACCGAAATATTTAGCCAACTCGCTACTCATGGAGTGACTAGGAGACACAACGATAAACATCTTCTATGAATATGAACGACTCGCGAGCCGTCCGACGATGAAAGTTGTCAAATATAAGTTTTGAAGAACATGTTTTAGGCATACCGAAATATTTAGCCAACTCCATATTCACGGAGTGACTGGGAAATACAAACATCTATTAATATGAATGACTTGCAAGCCGTCCGAAGGAGGGATTTATCTCTTAAAAATTTTGAAAAATAGATTTCAGGCATACCGGAATATCAAGCAATCTTCATACCCAAGGGGTCATTGAAAGACACTACAATATTCCTAAAAATTATTATCGGTTCGAAATTCTGAAAAACGCGCCATATCACGTATTCATTGGTTTTTCTGCGGAAAACAAAATTGTTTGTTTCTTTATATCCCAAGTTGATACAATAATAATTTCAGAAACAATCATAAATATTTAATATTGACATTCCCAAACTTCTTCCACTTGCGCATGTTTTTCATAGTACTACTCATTAGGTTTCCAGGGTTTTCGAGGATTGTAAGGCAACTGGGTATTGACCATTGATTTATCTTTGTAACAAATTTCTGTTCGATTCAGTTACCTCGATAGAAGAGTCACAAGTGCTGAGAAGACTGTTTCAGTACCTTTATAATGATTACAATGAACTCTTTCAATTTATTCAGATAAAATAAACAATTGTGAAGAGCATTGGGATGATTATTAGTTTAGGAGATATGCTGAGTTTTGTTGAATCATTTCTTTTCATCAGTGGAATAATACACTTCCATTAGTATTTTTTTAGTCATTCATTCCGCATCTATCGATAGGCGATATTCAGAGTGCATTAAAGTTAAACGGAATTGTGGTTTTTTAAAAACATGGGTGAAAAATACATCAAGAGAGAGGAAGTTTATACAGTTATAAAAAATATTATAAAAGATAATAGTGTTTCAACTAATATAAATGATCTAATCGTTACCAAAGATCAGTTGGAAAAAATACAAAAATGCTTAGTGGAAAGAAATATAAGTACAAGTCTGATATCCTGAGGATTATCAGAAGGGATTGCCGTTTCAAGGCTTTCTATAACTCCGAATGTAGTGGGAATTCAATACACTCCAATACTTTGTCAGGGAAGAGTGTTAATTTGAAGCAGCTGTTAAATGTTTTCAATGAAAACCATGACAAAGTTTGTCCTACTTGAAGGTGCTCTACATCAATTTATAAGGATTTGTGTGAAGGACTGAAAATGAAGAATAATTTGAGGAATAGAAAGAAGGTTTTCAATATGTGGAGGAAACTACCAAAATCTTCAATAAATATTCCTGCCAAAGAACTTTTCATGAAAATTTAGAACATTTATCCTCGCCAATCTGTGAGTGACTGCATAACACAAAAAACCTTCAGTGATTTGAATGAGTACGAACAAATTTCGAGGGTAAGTGAATCAATATATGATATTAGTGAGAAAATTTCTAGAGTAAGTGACTGTGATTTGACTCCTATGAACATTACAGATGGAATTGCAAGGTCAACTCCCGATTCAGGTCATCAGAATCTCTCCAAATCAGTTGAAAAAAATTATTTTGAAAGTAAGGACATTTGATGAGTTTGATGTTTATTGTTGTGTCTCCTAGTCACTCCATGAGTATGGAGGTGGCTAAATATTTCGGTATGCCTGTAACATGTTTAAAAAAAATCATTTCAATCAGTTGAAAAAAATTATTTTGAAAGTAAGGACATTTGATGAGTTTGATGTTTATGTGTGTCTCCTAGTCACTCCATGAGTATGGAGTTGGCTAAATATTTCGGTATGCCTAAATCATATTTTTCAAAATTTCAATTCGACAACTCCCACTGTCAGACGGCTTGCGAGTCGTTCATATTCATAGGAGATGTTTATTGTTTTGTCTCCTAGTCACTCCGTGAATATAATAATAATAATAATAATAATATCGTCTTTATTATTTTCTTCCTTTTCAACGGTACAGTCATTAGAATAAAAATAAAAATATATAGCATATTTAACTTTGGAAGAAAATTAAAGGCGGAGTTCAATTTCAATAGTGACGAATCACCATGGAAATTGCTCTTCCACTCAACCTCGAACATATCGCTCAATGCTACTCTTAGGAATATAAAGGTAATCATTTATTTCCAATTGGTAAGTAAATTAAAAAAAATAAACAATATAATCGCCATAGTTATGATTGCCATGGAAATTGCTCTTCCACTCAACCTCGAACATATCGCTCAATGTCAGAATCAGTTACCGCAAAAGAAATTCAGTGAAATCATTTTTGAACTGATAAAGATTTTTCTGTTTGATTGAATCAGGAATGCCGTTATACAATGCATATATCTGGTACGTGAAACATCTCCTAAAAATCTCCAAACGAAATATTGGAGGGGTAAGTCGGCCTTTGTGCCTTATATTAAGATTATGCACGTCAGTTCTAAAAGAAATCTTTTCATGCAGGTAAGGAGGGTTTTTTCCATGATTATTTTGTGGAATAAAGTGGCAGCATGTAGTTTTCTCCTATTTTCCATGTCTAACCATCCGATAGCTTTCAATTTGTGAGATATTCTCTCTCTTTCGGATACCAAAATAAATCGTAGGCACGAGTTCTGAACCTTTGGATTTTTTGTTTGAACTGAACGGTTAAACATGGGCCATACAATACATCAGCATAATTGAAAACAGATAGGACCAAGGCTTCACATAATGTTGACCTCACTTTAGGTGGTAAAAAATACTTGTTGCCATAAATAACTTTAAGTGAATAATATGCACGATTGACAATTTGAGCTACATGCTTTTCAAATCTCAAGTCTTCATCTAAAATTACCCCTAAGCTCTTTGCTTCATGTACTACCTCCAGTTGCTCATCATTTATCTTTATATTAGTGTGGAATCGAACAGTATTCCTTGTATGCTTGGGACCAAAAACAATGACTTTAGATTTACTATTGTTTATCATCAGACAATGATCAGAGGCTTTCTCCACAAATGAGTTCAAATCACTATTTATTCTACTACAAGCATCATCCACCATGTCCGAGGAAAAACTATAATACAACTGTGTATCGTCTGCATACAGATGGATATTACAAAACTGAAGGCATTTCATTTGCTGCGAAGTATAAATGGCGAATAGCAAGGGTCCCAAAATGGAACCTTGGGGCACTCCACAGCGTAGATTTAATTATTGCGAGTGATTTCCGTCAATAGAGACAATTTGTTGACGGTCATTGAGAAATGATCTGATTAAAGATACTGCACTGTTAGATATTCCAATGTAACCCAATATTGACAACATTAAATTGTAATTGATTGTATCGAAGGCTCTACTGAAGTCTAGAAGAACTAGTATAGTGTTTTCGCCCAAGTTACTGGATCTTATAATATCATCAACTATATGCAACAGGGCAGTTGTGCAGCTGTAACCTTTACGAAATCCAGATTGGGTATTCGGAAGTATGGAGAAATGGTTAATATGTTCTTTCAGCTGTTCCTCAATGGCTCTTTCAAGTAGCTTAGATAAGGTTGGTAATATGCTTATAGCACGTAGATCTTTGTAACTTGATGGATTCGTTTTTTTAGGCAACACCTTCACAAGCGCCCTCTTCCATACAGATGGAAAAATCTCATTCATGAGGCAAAAGTTGATAATATGTGTTATGTATGGAATAATATGTGGACAGCACATTTTAATTAGTTTTATGTTCAAAAAATCACTACCCATTGCATTTGATTTAATATTAGAAATAGTTGTGAAAATGAACATATCATTTACTTCATGGAATTTGAAATCATGGTCTATCAGCTTATTTTCCCTATAAAAGGAAATGAGTTCTACCGGCGGCTCCTGAAAAGGAATAGAATTAATGAAGAAATTGTTGAGCTCATTTGGATTTTTCAAATTGTCTGGAATATCACGTTTTTATCGGGTGAAAAATTATTAGATTTTAACGTTTTCCAAAAATTTTTCTTATCATTCTTACTGAATTCAGAAGCGAAATAAGCTCTTTTTTCTCTCTTGACTGCCTGATTTGTGTAATTTCGCATGTCTTTGTATAACTGAAAATGAGCTAATGATTTTGATTTCTTATATCTGTTTAAAGCTTTGTCCCTTATTTCCATCATTTCTTTCAGAGTCCCTGTCAGCCAGGGACAGGCTTTTAGTTATCCTTGATGATGTTAATGGTGCATGTCTATCAAAAGGTTCGTTAAACAATTAACCAGGAATGAAATTTTCTCATCAACTCCTCTTGATCATAAATATTAAAAAAAGGTATGTTATATAAGTCTCTTCTGAAATCATTTTCGTTCAGATATTTGAAGTTTCTATAGGTATGAAATTTGAATTTTTTTTCGCCAGTTATAATATTTATTTTACAATGAACCAACATGTGATCAGTAACCCCAATCACATCAACGACACCCTTTTCTTTCACCCAATCTTTTTCAGTTACCACTACATCTAAAAGTGAGGATGTGGTTTCAGTTATTCTTGTGTGGCTCTCTATAACTTGGCTCAAGCCGAAACATTGCATAACTGATAATATTTTTTCAACAGTGGCATTATCATACTGTGCGAAGTTGATATTTAAGTCTCCTCCACAAATAATTCTATCCACCGAGGGATAAATTACACTCAATGTGTCTTCAAACTCGTCAATGAAAGAAACGTCATCCTGAGTTGGGGGTTTATATATTACTCCAAGAGCTATTTTCGTTTTTTGTATTATTACCTTGATCCATAACTGTTCATGGAGTTGGCTAACTATTTCGGTATGCCTAAAACATATTTTTCAAAATTTCAATTCGACAACTTCCACCGTCAGACGGCTTGCGAGTCGTTCATATTCATAGGAGATGTTTATCGCTGTGTCTCCTAGTCACTCCATGAGTATGGAGTTGGCTAAATATTTCGTATGCCAAACATATTTTTCAAAATTTCATTGACAACTCCACGTCAGACGGCTTGCGAGTCGTTCAATTCATAGAAGATGTTTATCGCTATGTCTTCTAGTCACTCCATGAGTATGGAGTTGGCTAAATATTTCGGTATGCCTAAAACATATTTTTAAATGTTCCAATTCGACAACTCCCACCGTCAGACGGCTTGCGAGTCGTTTATATTCATAGAAGTGTTATTTGTGTTCTAGTCACTCCGTGAGTATGGAGTTGGCTAACTATTTCGGTATGCCTAAACATATTTTTAAATTTCAATTCGACAACTTCCACCGTCAGACGGCTTGCGAGTCATTCATATTCATAGAAGATGTTTATCGCTATGTCTTCTAGTCACTCCATGAGTATGGAGTTGGCTAAATATTTCGGTATGCCTAAATCATATTTTTTTAAATTTCAATTCGACAACTTCCACCGTCAGACGGCTTGCGAGTCATTCATATTCATAGAAGATGTTTATTGCTATGTCTTCTAGTCACTCCATGAGTATGGAGTTGGCTAAATATTTCGGTATGCCTAAATCATATTTTTCAAAATTTCGATTTGACAACTCCCACCGTCAGACGGCTTGCGAGTCGTTCATATTCATAAAAGATGTTAATCGTTGTGTGTTCTAGTCACTCCATGAGTATGGAGTTGACTAAATATTTCGGTATGCCTAAAACATATTTTTAAAAGTTTCAATTTGACAACTCCCACCGTCACATATCATAGAAGATGTTTATCGCTGTGTTTTCTAGTCACTCCATGAGTATGGAGTTGGCTAAATATTTCGGTATGCCTAAATCATATTTTTCAAAATTTTGATTCGACAACTTCCACCGTCGGACGGCTCGCGAGTCGTTAATATTCATAGAAGTTGTTTATTGTAGTGTCTCCCAGTCACTCCGTGAGTATGGAATTGGCTAACTAATTCGGTATGCCTAAATCATATTTTTCAAAATTTTGATTTGACAACTCCCACCGTCAGACGGCTTGCGAGTCGTTCATATTCATAGACGTTGTTTATTGTTGTGTCTCCCAGTCACTGCGTGAGTATGGAGTTGGCTAACTATTTCGGTATGCCTAAAACATATTTTTCAAAATTTAATTTGACAACTCCCACTGTCAGACGGCTTGCGAGTCGTTCATATTCATAGGAGATGTTCATCAATGTGTCTCCTAGTCACTCCGTGAGTATGGAGTTGGCTTAATATTTCGGTATGCCTAAAACATGTTTTTCAAAATTTATATTTGACAACTCCCACCGTCAGACGGCTTGCGAGTCGTTCATATCCATAGAAGATGTTTATCGCTGTGTCTTCTAGACACTCCATGAGTATGGACTTGGCTAAATATTTCGGTATGCCTAAAACTTATTTTTTTAAATGTCGATAAGACAACTACCGCCGTCGGACATCATTTATTAACCAGACAATTTTTCTAGCAAATTGTTGCTCATCTATAATGTACGAAATTCATGTTCACAAATTACCTGAAAAAGTCAAATATTATCCCAAAGTGTCAACATTTATATTCAAGAAAGCTGCACTTTCATTCCACTCCTGGTATATCGAAGTGAACTATGCAGTGTCAAATATTGTTGAATACGTAATGAATCGATAGAATTGGTTATGGAATGTTTTACTATTTTTCCGAATTAAAAACAAAATTTTCGACGCCACTGGTCATTTGGCAGCTATTTTAAAAACGGCAGCTAGAAAATGGCAGCGGTCTTCACACCAGTAAAGTTAACCATCTTTTATTTTACTTCTAATTTTATATTACTTCTCATTTCATTTTATTTCTGTATAAACTTGTTATGGATGTGTAGTTTCACCTTTTTAAATTACTTTATTTCATTTCTTATTTTATTTTACTTGCTGTATAAACTCACCATTAGTAAAGATGTAATGTTAATTGGTAGTTGAATTTGATTCGATAGCACGCTATTGATAAGTTGGGTTCTTTCTGCTGCATAGGAATTACATAAAAAAATATGGTTTAAGTCACAGATAGAAATGTTGTCACACGAGCAATATGGTGTTTCAACTAGGCCAGTTTTGTAGAGATGTGAAGGAAATTTTTCGTGATTCAGTTCAAGTCGTGTAATAATAACCGAGTATTTTCTTGTTAATCTTAGGTTTGCTAAGTGGGGAATACGAGGAGGTTGCATTGTATTATGTAGGTACAAGTTGACAGCATATTGCGATATGGTATATGTGTGAATTCAGATTTAATTCTAGCATTGCGAAAGTTTATCGCAGTGATTATTTGAAGGCACTTAGTAGGTCTCCTTGATAAAGACCGTTTTCAATATATTAATTCAGACTTGCTGTTTACTTCCATATCACTGGAAATATTAGCTATGGTTTCAATGAAAATTAAAGCTCGAATGTATAATTCAAAGTTGGCATTATTAATGATGTTATTCGAACGTGCCTGTCCAAACATCATAAGGTAAGATATAGTGTAGGCATACATGGTCTAGAGTGGGCGTATATGAGCTTCTCTTCGAATATTGAAATATAATAAACATATAAACACTGGGATGTGACCTGAAATTTCACCAAGAAATGGTACACCCAGAAAATATCTCTCGATTAGTGAGTAACATCTACTTCACTGGTAGTTTCTTTGCTTCTGAGATCGTTTTGAATTAACAGTAAAGTACATAACACATTTATATACAATCCGGAATACAAATAATTTGGATATTCAGATGGATATTTTGTTATTTATTTATAGAGGTGTGGAGCTTATTACGACTGTGGAATGCTTTATTTCTATTAACTGACATTTCTGTTTTGTCAGGCATCTCTCGCACCTTCACACCAAATATACAAACAGTTCGAGAAGTACTGACTGAATCAATATTTTCTTCTATGCACATGTCTCGGACTAAACTGATAGGTACATACATTAATTTTTGAATAATTGAATCTAAATATATTTTTGAAAAATAAGCAACACATTTTCGGATCAGATGAATTATTTTTTCTATACAGAGTGTCTCTGGACTTCCTCTTTTCCACTCGGAAATGTATAGATGGGGTCAAAATATTACCAGTACTTCATATAACTTTTGTTCCTAAAAGCCTTCGTTACCAAGTTACGGGCCCTCAAAGTTACAAAATGAAAAAAGTTTTTCTTTGATAACATTCAAAGTGAATATTCAAAATAATCTAAATTTTGGTGATTGACTAAACAAATAAATTCCTTCGATGAGCTTCCATGCAGGAGTCAGTTGCTTTGCTGCAAAGTCAGGAACGGACTACCCCCGATGGTCGACACCCCAAAACTTTGAAATGTCGTATAATTTTTCAATAGTTTTCATAAAAATAAGGTTACCTAGACAACTTTCTGAATAAAAGTACTCGTGTGGAAAGTCGATCGAAGCAACGATTCTTAATATAATGCAGTTTTACTCGACGACATCAAACCCTATCGTCCACCATTATTTGAAATGAAAAATGTTCACAGTAGAAATACTAATGCTAACGTTAATTCAACAACATTTATAACAGGGATAATACAAAATATGCTAAAATAAAGTCGTAAACAAAATTAAGATATTTTTCAAATGAAATATCAAGTTATGTAGATTCGTGGTGTTTTTGAACTAACAAGCTACTCCACTATGAAATATCGAATTCAGTCCATATTTTGTATGTACGCGTGGAATAAGCACGTTTCGTGTAGTGTTATCTGAATCTCACGAAACTCAACATTTGGATGTTGCAAATTCGTATTCACAGCTTGAATGTTGAGGAGTTTCACTGATAAGTATAATTTCATGGGAGAAAATTTTCAACCCGAAGATAAATTTAAAACGCACATCGGAAGACATAACTAATAGAAAGCAAACGAATAAACTACAAAAACGGCTCCACATGAATCGGTGAAAAATATCCGGTGAATAAATTTATGTTCCATTTCTTCCACAGATGTTGACAAAAACACCCTGTAGAAAGAAATAAAATTAGTGTGGATAAAAAATGACAACTGGAATGCGATTTTGTTTTCATTACAAATTAATCTTTTCGAATAATGGTAGACATCTCTGGTTGGATGTCGTCGAACAAAAATGCATTTTTATCAAAAATCGTTGCTCCGATCGATTTTCCACACGAGTACTTTTTTTCAGGAAATTGTTCGGGTAACCTTGTTTTCTTAAAGTATATTGACAAATCCCAGTTATTTCAAAGTTTTGGGGTGTGGACCATCGGGGGTAGTCCGTTCCTGACTTTGTAGCAAATCAACTGACTCCTGCATGAAAGCTCATCGAAGGAATTCATTTGTTCAGTCAATCACCTAAATTTAGATGATTTTGAATATTCACTTTGAAAGTTATCAAAGAAAAACATTTTTCATTTTGTAACTTTGAGGGCCCGTAACGTGGTAACGAAGGCTCTTAGGAACAAAAGTTATATGAAGTGCTGGTAATATTTTAATCCCATCTATACATTCCCGAGAGGACACCCTGTATATTTATTTTTGAATATATTCTGAAAGAAGTGCAATTGATAATTTTTTTGGAAGTTCCTTTACGCGGCTTGCGGTAGGTGTTGACTGGTGAAAATCGTCACGTAAGAAAAGAGCGTTATGCCCCTCCATCAGACTTTCTCTCTCTCTCTCTCTCTCTCTGTCTCTTTCTATTATATGCGATTATGTGTGACAAGCGTCTAGCCCTTGCTCATACGACTCCGAAAGTCTGTGTTAAGATGATTATATCGTTTTTTGAACATAATTTCTTATGTTCATTGTATGCCGAAGTTGGTTTGAGGGTTTACATTGAATATGTGTACGTCAATTTGATATAACATAACGAATAGTATTATCAGGAATAAAATACTTTCAACCCATTCGTCCCCAAGGTTAAAAATAAAAATCATTTTGATGTTTTTACTGTATTTTATTACTAAAAATGAATTAAAATAACTAGTTACAAGGTTTTAAAAAATTAGATTTTTTTTTTGGCAACAAAATGTTCTGTTTACGCAACGTTGTGATTTCCGCGTAACAAACATATTTAGGTAGTGTGGAATCGCATAAAACAATCTGAGTGAAGATGCACCTGACACTCAGCACACATCACTCATGGTCTAGAACAACTGGTCGAGCTACCAACCCGCATCCCTGATGTCAACAACCAGTCTGCCAATACACTAGATCTTTTCCTCACCACCAATCCTGACCCGTATAGAATAGAAGTTTGTGCCCCACTTGGAAACTCTGATCACACCCTCATCTCCACAACATGCTCTTTCCATTTACCATCGAGCTGCACAATACCACCCCGTCTCATGTGGCATTACAATTCGGCCGACTGGGAAGGTCTTCGTATGTTTTTCTCAGCGTTTCCATGGAAGAGAGTTTGTTTCTCTTCAGTGGATCCAACACGATGTGCTGAGACAATTTCTGAAATCATCATGTTGGGGATGCAAACCTACATACCGAATACCGAAAGAAGAACATCATCCGATAAGACCTGGTTCAACAGAAACTGCTCTAGAGCTGTGGCTTCCAAACAGGCAGCATAACATCGATGGCTAAAAAATTCGGGCCCTGAGACCAGAGCAGCATATGTCGAGGCTAGAGGCATATGCAAAGAGACAATAGAATGCTCAAAAGATGCCCACAATGCCAAAATAAGATCAAAACTTGCTGAATGTCCTAACGGATCCCGTTCATTTTGGTCTTTCGCCAAAGCTGTGGGAAGAAACTTCACTTCCAGCTCATTTCCTCCTCTAACCAAAGAAGATGGAACACTAGCAACGACTGCTCAGGAAAAAGCCAATATCTTTGCGCACCTATTTGCTGGAAATTCCACTCTGGATTCATCGGGAAAACAACCCCCGAACATTACATCTATTGACAGTCACATGCCCGAGATCACCTTTCGCCAACGTACTATCAGAAAGATTTTGCTGGGTCTCAACACCAACAAAGCCTGTGGATCTGACGGAATCCCGCCGATTGTTCTCAAGAAATGTGCCCCCGAACTAACACCTGTTCTTTGCAAGTTGTTCAACCACTCTTACAATTTGGGGGTATTTCCGTCCAATTGGAAAATTGCAAGAGTACAGCCAGTCCCTAAAAAAGGCAAAAAGGCCCTACCTAGCAACTACAGACCTATCGCACTGCAATCTATTATTTCAAAGGACATGGAAAAAGCCATCAACATCGAGCTCATGAAATATCTGGAAGACTCAGGAATTGTCAACGATAGGCAATATGGCTTCCGCCATCAGAGGTCAACTGGTGACCTGCTCGCTTACGTCTCACATATATGGCAGCTATCTATTGAAAAGTATGGAGAAACTTTAGCTGTGGCATTAGATATCTCCAAGGCGTTCGATCGAGTTTGGCACCAGGGACTCCTCGCCAAGCTTCCGTCTTATGGCTTGCCCCCTCAGCTGTGTTCTCTGCTTGCTAGTTTCCTCTCAAACAGGTCTCACCATGTAGTGGTCGATGGAGTTTCATCTGACACTCTACTCATAAATGCTGGTGTTCCGCAAGGATCTATTCTCGCACCAACACTATTTCTACTTCACATCAACGACCTGTTGAAAGCAACTTCATGTCCAGTACACAGCTTCGCCGATGATAGTACCCTCCATACCGCTTTCTCTTCCAGGGCCCCTATATCAGCCCGTGAAACCAGAAATGAACGAGGAAGAAATGTTAATAATATAAATATGGACTTAGCAACAATTCTCGAGTGGGGATCTAATAACTTGGTAGAATTCAATGCAAACAAAACACAAGCATGTCTTTTCTCTAAAAAAGCCGATCTCACTGTGCCTAACATAACTTTGTCAGGAGTAACCATACCACTGAAGTCATCCATATCGATGCTTGGTATTACTATCAGCAATAACCTTTCCTGGGAAAATCACGTGAGGTCCATTGCCAAAAGTGCATGCCAAAAACTTGGTTTTTTGTTTCGTGCCAAGAGCTATTTCACCCCCACTCAGCTGCTTATGATCTATAAGGCACAGATCCGACCTGTCCTGGAAAACTGTTCCCATATTTGGAGCGCGGCACCTAAACATATCCTGAGGCTATTTGATTCTGTCCAAAAAAGGGCAATTCGTCTCGTCGGTGATGCCTCGCTTACAAACTCGCTCACCTGTCTGGAACACCGTAGAAAAGTTGGCGATTTGTCTCTATTTTATAGATATTTTCATGGGCGATGCTCTTCTGAAATATCAACAATCGTTCCTGCTTTGGCAGTCTCTTCGAGACTAACCCGTCAAGTTCAGTCATCACACCCCTTCGTGGTCACTTTGGAGACCTGCAGAACATCACTTTCCAAAGACTCGTTCATCCAACGAACAGCGAGGCTTTGGAACTCATTGCCTAGGGAGGTGTTCCCCGAAGCATACAACCTCCAGAAATTTAAGAAGAACACCAACTCCTCCTACCTTCTTTCCCTTGGTTCCCACGATGTTCTCTGAACATTACAGGATATCCCTTTTCGTGGGAACCAGAACATAAAAAAAAAACATGTATATAGTGTTGCTTTTGCATTGTCTACAACTCCTTCTTGCTTTATTTTCCTCCTCTACTATCAGGTGACCGACATTTCCAAATCGAATTAACAATGCGCTTTTAGATGGTCGTCCCTAATTTGGTCTTGAAGGGAAGGTTTACTTGGTCACTTGATTCCGCTATACTTTCACCTTGAATATCATCTTCAATCTTTTTTTTCATCCATTTTCATTAGAGTGACTGCTATGTAAGACTTAAATTCTAACTGCGACATTTTCGATTTATTTGCCGAATTCTATATTTTCCAGGAATTCACAATAACACTGTCGATCAAATTTACAAAGAGGGGCCACCACCACTTTCTACCTTTTACATTTATACTGCAGTTGGATATACTGTTATCACGCAAATCAATATCTCTCCTATGCTGGGTATACTCAGCTAGAAGTTTTAGCTGAGGAATTGAAACGTTATTTTTTTTCTTTTCTGTTGTACTTTCTTTTCTGTTGTACTTTACACCTACTAGAGGTTCAATGCTGCAGTAATTGGTTGCCACTGTCACCACAGAATTGTCGTTCCATCTGACTAACAAAATGTTTTGTTCTTTGTCGAAAGAAGAATGATAAGCACCACGATCTTTTTTCACTATATTCTTCACAGTTTCCATTGTGCTATTACACGTACGAATTTTTCAAATTGTCCCATTAGCGTGAAAACCCTTTTCTTTCAACAAACAGAATAATTTGTAGGATGGGAAAAAGTTGTCGAAAAGTACAGATCAAGCTCTTCTTCGTCTGTAAGTTCGTTTACAGGCGGTGGAATGTACACATCAATAGTATCAGCCTGCAATAAATCTCCATCCTCATCCAATAGAGCAAAGAGTTCAGCAGTTGACAAAGTTGTTTTGTTCGAGAAAACATCTCTATAACAAAAAATTATTCTAGGAAGAAGGTTTACCAAAAAAATTAAACAAAACTATTTTGTATTGTATTCTGCGTCCGATAATTTGATCGACAAAAATATGATAGAGGAAATCCCAAATTTAAGCATAGTTCTTGATTTTTTTTAAAATAAACCCCTTCAATATATCAACGTATTTTATCAAAAACGTAATTCATATTATATTTGGAATGAATTACAGCAGAAAAAAAATAATCTCATTAAATGACAAATTAAAAAAAAATTACAAAAATATTTTGGTTAACGTTGGGGATTAACGAGTTTGGAAAAAATGTATATAGGTATAGTATTGCATGGTATGATGACAATTGAATATGATGGAATAGAAAACGTCAACGTTCCAAGGGAAACATAGTAAAAAAAAAAGAAACAAAAATAGTGGACACATGAGATTGATGTCAACATATTCTGCTACCTCGATATTAATTGATTTATTGGTCGTTTGGAAAAATGGAGGAAGCATAACATTTTTTTTTTACGTGACGAAAATATACGAATATAAACAATATAAATGTATATATCGAATAACATTTGGAGTTGAAGAAAAAGCATAAGCAACTTTGTTCCTAACGGGGGTCTCCCGACCGCACACGATT
>JAFIRS010004031.1:0-103403 GCA_018342105.1 Gonioctena quinquepunctata | reverse complement strand
AAAATATACACAACTTTACGATTTTCGAACGCTATTTAGTAAATTCTACTCGATGGAGTTAATAATCGAACGCACCTCAGGTAGTGCAGTGTGTAAGGTTGTGGAATGGGCCACATTTTTATTTTGTGTGGACAGTCAAAAGCCGCAGATTTGAATATTCACCTGTACTCAGTACCGAAAGCAAGTACAAATCTTGACGAATTGACTAATAATGATATTTTCAAAGTTCATCATATTGTATGCATTGAAATTTATATTTTCTGCAATTTAATGACAATGTCAAAATGCAGTTAACCTCAAATTAAGATGTCCTCAAATTCAAATGGTATGGTAATCAGTTCATTAGTGCGTGAGGAATTGTTTATTTTGAGGTAGTGTAGTGTGTAAGGATACTTTTTGTAGAATGTGCCACATTTGTATTTTCTGCTATTCAATGACAATTTCATTTCCAATTCTCCGTCTGTCAAAAATGAAGTTAACCTCAAATTTAAATCGTACAAAATACGAAAAAACAACACCGACAGTACTTTCTTGTTAAATTTCTGGGGCCTAATTCTAGCTTTGCTATTGGTGAAGTTTGACAGATGTCTTTTCAACCAATAGCAAAGCTAAAAATAATCCGGCTGGTTCGCCTAAAAAAGAAAGCTGCGGAAATAAATATACCCTGTTAATGAATTGAAACTAAAATGAAATTGGCGCCATCTGACACGCTAGTAATCTCTATTATCAAGTAGGTCAAGTGTCGCCAAGTCGATCCCAAACTTCTACAGGTATAAGTGCAAGCACCAGGGTTTTTAGACATCTTAAGTTAACCTTTTAGTTTTTGACAGATGTCAGATGAGACAAGGTTGAATTTATTCTGTGGAAAAAGGGGAAACATTAACTAAAATTACATTTTCCTCATTTTGTCTTTTTTTATAAAGTATCGGAAAACATGTATCTGGGGTACGGACAGAAATCTACACGAGCAACAAGGAACGCAATGATATGATAATGCCACATAAACAAGAGAGACGCACTGCTGTGCGCCCTTCCTGTTACCCCACCCGACACATTAACTGACCACGTAGCAATGCTACACAGCGCACAGCGAATCTGTGTCGTGACGTCGATATCCTTCCTCCGAGGCGAGTCGAGGAGTAGTTATGCTCTCTCAACATATAGCAAGCTATTCTTTACGCTCCCATGAAACCACCATACCTAAGATAAATACTTTCTGATACTGTATATGTAAAATCTGTCTTGATTTTAATATTTTGTAGTTGTGAGTAAATCCAATAAAAATTGCGTGGAAATCGGTGTCCACCTATTGGCAACCCTGGTGTCCATGTGCAAGTTGGGTCAATGTTCACTTCACTATGTCACCCGATAAGGGAACTATCGCAGCGTTGTGAAATAAAAACAATGTCTCCCAAGTTAAATTACGAGCAAATAATATAATACTGTAACGTAAATAAACTTAACTTGGTTCTACTAATTTATTTCACACTTAATCTACAACTTAATTTATATTACTACTTCACTGTATAGCTCGATCGTATGGGCTCGTTCAGACTGTTATACTCCCTCTTGAGGGCTGTCTATTTATCTCGATACAGCATTCTCGATGTTTCGAATTCGGACGGTTGGCGACGGCTGTTCCAATTGTTTCCAATATTGATCGTTGTTTTCCGCGGAAGAGCGACTGGATGGTTCTCGAATATCTCGGGGATGATCTCATCGCTGTCGATGGCAAGTGTGGGCGACAGTTTAGGTTCGTTACATTGCCCCTTCTTAAAGACATTTCGTCCCGAAATTTCATCCTTGGAGTGTGACGATATCTGCATGACTCCTATCTGCACCGTGAAGTTCGATGGAAGTAACACTCCACGGTCTTCATGATCGGTCGTGGAAGAGGGTTACACAAGCCAAATCCTGATGCCGCTGGATCTGAATATCGCCTCCAGCATACTTCTTATGACTCTCCAGTCCAACCCATCAATACCACAGGATAGTTTTGGAATTGCTAGATCCGCCAGATTCTGGTCCACCATAGTATCTCTTAGTTTGGTGAGACTCTTCCAGACATCTTCATAGGACGGTTTATCTTGGGAATGCCTCTTGGTAACTAGGTAGTAGATGTTTCTCTGGCCTTTCTTCAACTGTAGCACCCCACCAACTTCTGGATTCTGCTCCGCAGTGTTTGGAGTTGACCAAATTTCTTGGAGAACACTACGGCGATGCCCTGGACATTCGAAGATCTTCTGCCACACAGTGCGCTAGTGCGTAGTCAGCAGGCACCTCGAAAGGTCTCGTGACTCCTCTCTAGTAACCCCATGTAGAACTTTCTGCCCGTTTGAATACAAGGACATAAACTTCTCGAACGTCATATCATCCTCCGGTGGCTTGAGGGTGCGAACTTGGTCATGGTTTCCAGCGTAAGGGGCCAACCTGTTGAAATGGACGACCCTTGGTTTCCCTCGGGGTGGCTTATGGATTCGGTACACAAGGTCATTTATCCTTTTCACGATTTTATACGGGCCTTCACACGAGTTCCGCAACTTTGGTGATAGTCCACGACGACGTTTAGGGTTGTACAGCCAAACCAGGTCATCAACCTTAAATCCTCCAGCGTCGGCCTTGATGTCATAGGTCTTCTTCATTTTATCGCTGGCACTCTGGATGTTCAACCGGACTCGTTCGTGGATGTCGTCCATTCTCTGCCGAAGTTTGCTGACGTAGTCCTCTCCCGCAGTGTCTTGTCCTGGCGGTATCCCAAACTTCAGGTCACAAGGCAGTCGCAGTTCTCGGCCCATTATAATAGTAGCAGGAGTTTGACCGGTTGACTCGTGTACTGCGGATCGATAGGCCATCAGGAACAAATGAAGATACTGGTCCCAGTCTCTTTGATGGTCAGAGACAACCTTGGACAAGTGGCGGTTGATCGTCCTGTTCATCCGTTCCACCATTCCATCGGACTGCGGATGTAGGGCCGTGGTTCTTGTCTTGCGGATGTTCAGCAGTAGACATATTTCTTGGAAAAGGTTGGATTCGAAATTTCTGCCTTGATCCGAGTGCAGCTCCATTGGAATACCGAATCGACATATCCACTCTTTCACCAAGACGTCGGCGACGGTGATGGCTTCCTGGTTGGGGGGGGCATAGGCTTCCGCCCACTTACTGAAGTAGTCCATTGCCACAAGGATGTATTTATTCCCGTGGTCGGATACGGGAAACGGGCCGGCGATGTCAATGGCGATTCTCTCGAACGGGCTGCCTACGTTGTACTGACGCATCGGGGCCTTGGGTCGTATTCGAGGTCCATTGCTAGCAGCGCATACAGCGCACTTCCTGCACCAGTCCTGGACGTCAGCTTGACAATTGGCCCAGTAAAACCGTTGCCTCACTTTCTGCAGGGTCTTCGTCACTCCCAGATGTCCTCCGGCGGCTCCATCATGGATTTCCCGCAGCACTTCCTCTCTTCTGTTCCTGGGAACAATTATTTGGCGTCTGTCTTCCCCACCAATATCGGCCTCCAGCACACGTTTCAGGATCCCATTGTCCAGAATAAGAGAGTTCCATTGTGCCCAATAGGACTTGACAGCCGACGAGTAACCTGCGACTTCCTGCCATGATGGTCTTCGTTGCCCTTCTTCCAGCTGACGACTAAGCCAAGGTCGGGTCTCTCTCTTGGTCTTTCTGGATCTTGCTGTCATTCCAGTTGTCATCCATTGCCGCGGTTCTACAAAGTGTTGCTTCTTTCTCTTGCTCGTCGGCAATGTGAGCAATCATCTGGACATGGTCTTCGCGACAAGGCATCTGCATTCTTATGGCTAGTTCCGGCTCGATGTTCGATCTCGAAATCGAATTCTTGGAGTCTCGATCCAACGTGCTACTTGACCCTCAGGATTTTTGAACAACTGTAAGAGCCATTTGAGAGCTGCATGGTCAGTTCTCAACAGGAATCTTCTTCCATATACGTACTTGTAGAAGTGTTCCACTCCCTTTACAACAGCTAACAGCTCTCGCCTGGTGACACAGTAATTGCGCTCTGGTTTGCTAAGCGTCTTGCTGAAATAACCAATGACCTTCTCCTGTCCCTCCTGGATCTGAGATGGGACAGCTCCAAGTCCCACGTTGCTGGCGTCCGTATCCAAAATGAATTTCCCTTTGGGTAGGGGATAGCTCAGTACAGGTGCGTTGATCAAAGCTCCTTTCAGCTTCCTGAATGAGTCTTGACATTCTTCGGACCACTGGAACTTTGTTTGCCCCTCCGTGAGCCTGGTCAGTGGTTTAGCGATGTTGGCGAATCCCAGCACATATCGGCGATAGTATGTGCATAAACCAAGGAAACTTCGAAGTTGGTGAATGTCTTTTGGGATGGGCCAATCCTCAACAGCTTTGATCTTCTGGTCATCCACTGCTACTCCTTCCCAGAGACAACGTGGCCGAGGTATCGTACTTCTTTTTGGAACAGATGGCATTTCTTAGGGCTCAGCTTCAATCCGGAGTTCCTCAGTCGCAGGAATACTTCCTCCAAGTTTTTCACGTGGTCCTCAAACGATCTGCCGACCACAATTATGTCGTCGAGATACACTAGACACGTGTTCCATGAGAGTCCCTTCAGTACTGTTTCCATCAATCTTTCGAATGTGGCGGGAGCATTACAGAGCCCGAATGGCATAACGGTGAACTGCCACAATCCTGAGCCGATGGTAAAAGCAGTCTTTTCTCGATCTTCCTGAGCCAGTTCTACTTGCCAGTATCCACTCTTCAGATCAAGGGTCGAGAAAATCGTGGAACCAGCCAACGTGTCTAGGGTGTCATCTATTCTCGGGAGAGGGTAACTGTCCTTCTTCGTGACATTATTAAGTTGGCGATAGTCTACACAAAAGCGTGTCGATCCATCCTTTTTCTTCACCAGTACGACTGGAGAGGACCAGGGACTGTCAGATGGTTCGATAACTCCTTCTTTTCCCATATCGCTGACTATTTTGTCAGCCTCTTCCTTCTTGGCAAGAGGAAGTCTTCTTGCTGATTGCCGGATCGGCCGAGCACCTCCAGTATCAATTTTGTGCTGGACCACATTAGTTCGACCCCCTTTTCCTTGTCCGGTATCGAAGATGTCTTGGTACTTTTTGACTAAATCTTTGTCAGCCTCTTCCTTCTTGTCCCTCGTACAGTTTGGGCTGTTGAGCTGGTTTTATGTCTTTGGAAGAGATGGCAACAATTTTTCTAGTTCTGTGGGCAAGTTGTTGGGTTGGCTAATCGTACCTCGTACGCCCCGGATCACAGATGAAACTGACGAGCAGTGCCCCAAAATTGTTCCTTTCTTCAAGGTCACTGGGAAATAATTGACATTCATGACCCTTACCGGCACAAATTTGTCAGCTCGCAACAAGGTCTTCCCTAGTGCAATCCCTCGTCCAATTTTCTCATCATGAAGTTTGGGCTCGAACATCACCACGTCTCCACTGCTCGCACTCCCGTCCAGGCGAGCCTCCAGAATGGTTTCAGCCCTCTCAGGTACGCTTACATCTTCAGCCAACAGCACACGGATCAACTCCTCACTCCTCCCATGAAGCACCAGCTCTTCTCCGTTGACACGTAGGACGCCGTCTTTGAAATCCAATTCAAACCCTCTGGAATTCCGTTTCACTTTAGTGCTGCCCAAAATTATTTCAATCGGAGCTCGCCATATACAGTAGCTGGCTCCCCTGTTGCTGTGCGTAGCTTCCAAGTTGTCGGTTCAATCCGTTCCGATGTTCTGGCAAAGGAAGGCCCGAGAATTGTCCTAGTCGCACCTGTATCTAGCAGCATGGTGCAAGGCTCGTTATTGATGAGACCGTCTACGAAGACACCTTTGTTCTGTCGTTGAAGGATAGCGACATATGCGTTTTAACCGGGGAGACCGTCTACGAAGACACCTTGTTCTTCGTTGAAGTTTTCCTGCATCGGAGTCGATGAATGTTGGACATTGCTACGCACATGTCCAATTTTGCCCTAATTCAGCATCTTATCTGTCTTTTCTCAGGCAAAACTCCTTCATCACTTTTCTTATGGCAGCTTCCAAGTCAGCATGCTCCTGTGAGTCTTCTTCAATACTTCGAACTTTACTTTGGTTTTTGCAGGATTGCTTTGCTGCCTCAAATTCCAAAGCGCGTGCCAGTGCGTCTACGAGATGTGTTGGACGAGCTAGTGTCAACGCTTGTCTGGTTTCTTGGTCACGGAGTCCATCCAAGAATGCCTGAACCGCTAATCGCTCCATTTTCCGGTGTGGCTGGATATGCGAGACGAACCAAGCGTGCAATGTCAGCTTCGAATTCTTGTAAGGATTCGCCCGATTTCTGGCAGCGATTCTTCAGTTGGGAGTGGTATACGTGTTCCAAATGGGCCTGGCCATATCGTAATTCTAGATGTTTAATCAGCTGATCATAGTCCTCCTGTTCTTGGGCGGTAAGAGTTTGTAGAATATTCGTCGCTTCTCCACGTAATGCAAGTGTTAGTGCTACAGCTCTTTCCCCTGCATTCCATCCATTTGCTTTGGCCGCTGCTTCAAACTGTCGGCGGTAATTTTCCCATGGAGTTTTTCCGTCGAATTGAGGCGGCTTCATGGAAAGCTTCCCTATTTCAGAAATGACCTTGACATCTTTTATACCCTCTTGAACTTTATCCAAGTTCAAACTCAAGTCCAGCATTGCATTTTCGTTAACCATCTCTGTGGGGCGCACTATTAATTCGTTTTCCAGCTTACTGATCGTTTCCTTTATTTTGTCCATTTCTGCCTCGATTCCGTCTTTGATTTCATCGCTGATTATTTCCTTCATCTTGTCCATCTCTGCCTCGACGGTTCCTATTCTTTTTCTAGACGATTCGCCACACCACAGAGTTCTTTTTTTAGGCCTTCCGTGTTTTCAAGGAGCTTATCTTCCAGGCTTCTTGAATTTTCTTGAAGCTTCTCTTCCAGATTTCTAGAAAGCTTCTCTTCCAGATTTCTAGAATTTTCTTGAAGCTTCTCTTCCAGATTTCTAGAATTTTCTTCAAGCTTCTCTTCCAGATTTCTAGCATTCTCTTCCAAGCTTCTTGAATTTTCTAGAAGCTTCTCTTCCAGATTTCTCGAATTTTGTTGCAGTTCTTCTTTCACGGATTTAGTAGTTTCTTCGAGTTTATTCATTACCAAACTCAAATCACCTCCGGGAACTTCGAATAAAAATGTTTTGGGGTCCTCACCTTCTTGTATAAGTCCTTCTGCAAGTCTTTCCTGGAGTACTTGCTTTTACCCGTTGTTTCAGTTCCCTTTCCTCCAATTCCTGTTTCAATTCCGCTACCTTCAAGTCCGCAAGGCGCACTTTTCTTGAACACATTTTGTCTTTGACGAGGTATCAGTCTGTTTCACACGAAAAAGTTTATCAGTTTGTTAAAATTCACTTCGCGAATTCTTTCCACGGGCCACAGTCTATTGTCTGTTTCACGCGAAGAGTGTATCAGTTTATATTCCCACGCACAATTGTCCACTTCGCGAAAACCGGGCCACTGTCTATTTTGGGCGTACAAAAAGGTCTATCAATTTATTTTTCTGACTATCCACTCCACGATCACTTGTTTATTTTCAAAATCCCACTTCTGACACCAATTGTAACGTAAATAAACTTAACTTGGTTCTACTAATTTATTTCACACTTAATCTACAACTTAATTTATATTACTACTTCACTGTATAGCTCGATCGTATGGGCTCGTTCAGACTGTCTACTCCCTCTTGAGGGCTGTCTATTTATCTCCGATACAGCATTCTCGATGTTTCGAATTCGGACGGTTGGCGACGGCATGTTCCAATTGTTTCCAATATTGACCGTTGTTTTCCGCGGAAGAGCGACTGGATGGTTCTCGAATATCTCCGGGGATGATCTCATCGCTGTCGATGGCAACGTGTGAGGCGACAGGTCCGGCCTAGGTTCGTTACAATACATAAGTTTTCATTCAACATTCTCATATACATTCAGAATTCTTGAGGATATTCAGTTTGTTACTCTCTCAGAATTGAGGCCGAACAGTCTAGTTGAGATATTCTGGGCATCCAATTTCTAACCCAACGCTAAAGGTGTTGATTGTTTTAGTAAAATACTCAGACGGTTTCTACGACGTATGTTGTTCATGGTTGCACAATTTAATTGAACTGGCCTACAGAACACATATATTCTAGTGATGGGCTAATTCGAATGAAAAATAATCGATAAGTCGATTATTGAAATCATTCGAGATATCTCGAGAACTTGACCAGAATCATTCGAATGATCAGATCATTCAAATGCACTGCCAAGTAATTTGGTTCTCGGGTAAGTTCTCAGTTCCTGTTCCAGACCTCATAAAAGAAGTAGATACCACATGCAGAGATCAAAATGGCCCCTATAGGGCGCCGCCATTAGACTCCTATACCAGAGTTGGTCTCTGTTTAATTTTGGCTCATAATTCATTTTCGTTTCATTCAGTCTCCATTTTGCTACTCGTGTTGTGAATATCTAGCGGTTTGGTGCTTCTAAATAATAAACTCGCACATCAATGAAAAATGGAAAATCTGCCCTGAACTCTGAACGGCAATCAAGTTATGACGTCGTTTTATGTCAAATCGTGAATACACCTCTTATCTTGTTAAATTCCTTTTATTAGAAAGGTACAGACAAAGAGTAGAGGGGACAAGAGAAATCACTAACCCTATTATTGAATGAAATAGTGAAATCGTTTCAAAATTGTGCGGTTCAGATCTGTTTTGTGGTGAATAAAAATTATTGTAATGTCTACAGTGCAACAATTCAACATTGTAAAAGATAATGTTAGAAAAATTCGACGTTTTGGACTTCAGGGTAGAGCTTTGGAGTTCAAAATTGCGAATATACCCAAGGGTGCGGAGCCTGTGGGGTGGGTGAGGGACGCAATCACCCAAATTATTCTCAAAGGAACGGAGGGAGTGGAGCCAACCGATCAGATTGGTTTCACTTTCTGTTCCAAGGATTTTGCCAGAGGACAAGGGTGGATGCGTTTAAAGCCTGCATCGGAAGTGACAATTGATGATGTGTGGCAGAGAATTTCTGTCATATATCAATCAAATTCCACAGGACCCAATACGGAAACTTTCTGTTTGGGAATAACGACGGTTCATCTGCCTACGGGCAAAGGTCGCGGAAAACTTTACAATACTTTCAATGAAGAAAGTTTGAAGCGTAGAGGTATCATTGTTATTAATAATAAAGATAACTTGTGTCTACCTCGTGCTCTTGTACTTGCCAGAGCCTACGTAGATAAAGATCCTGAGTTGCAAACAGTACGTCGAGGTAACGGAAAATTGCAGGGACAAAGAGCACGAGAACTGATGGAAGTAGCTGGTGTCTCCATACCTGCGGATGGGGCTGGAATACCCGAACTCCAGCAATTCCAGAAGCACTTGAACTATAAAATCATTGTATATGACTATGGTTCGAAGGGTCGTAATGTAATATTCGAAGGTGATGGTGTTGGTCCTTCATTGAATTTGCTTCATCACGAGAGGCATTACAATGTTATTACTTCCCTTACTGCAGCATTCTGTTGTACTTATTTCTGCGAAAGACTATCATGTACCCTACAATTGTAAAGAAAAACATAGATGTGGAAGGACATGTCCAGGATGCCGACAGTCGCCCTCTTGTCCCACTGCGGTTTCTGTGAAGTGTGAGTCTTGCAAGAGATCTTTTCGCGGTCAGATATGTTTCAACAATCACTTGCAACATCATATTTGTGAAACGATACGTCGTTGTGAGGAGTGTTTCAAGGTAATACCAATCAAAAGAAAGCATACCTGCGGAGAGATCTTTTGTAAGGTTTGCATGAAACATCAGCCTCAAGACCATCTTTGTTTTATACAACCCGATACTCGCACCCCTCCGTCTGAAAATTTCCTTTTCATCTTTTATGATTTGGAAACGCGTCAAGAGATGGTTCAGGCTGATGGTTCTCTTCTGCATGAACCCAATCTTTGCGTTTATTCTCAACGTTGTCACAATTGTATTCTAGAAAAAAGTTTAAATGTTTGTCAATCCTGTGGCTTCATACAAAAAGTCATCAATGGTCATGATGTTATTTCAAAATTTATGGATCATGTTTTACAAATAAGGAAAAAGTTCAAAATTGTTAACAGTCCTTGCGCACAACGGTGGTGGTTTTGACCATCAATTCATTCTCAATTACATTTTAACCAAGACCGATCTCACTCCCGATCTCATTATGAGAGGTACCAAACTGATTTCCATGATGGTCGGCAACGTCAAATTCCTTGATTCTCTGAATTATTTTCCCATGGCCCTCTCCAAACTCCCAAAGGCTTTTGGTTTCACTGAATTGAGAAAGGATATTTTCCCCATCTCTTCAATACTGTTGATAAGCAGAATTACATAGGACCAATACCTCCTCTCGAATATTATGATCCTGATAATACAAAAGATGCAGAAGCTAGAGAAGAGTTGATGGAATGGCATGCTGATAAAGTCGCTAAAAATTATAATTTCCATTTTCAGAAAGAAATTGAGGAATATTGAATATCTGATGTCGATATTCTCACTGAGTCCTGTCTGAAATTCCGAGACTTATTGATCAGTGAGACTCAAGTTTGTCCATTTATGGAAGCAACCACTATTGCGTCGGCCTGTAACAAAGTGTATAGACGCAACTTCCTTAAACCCAACACCATTGGTATAATCCCAAAGAGAGGGTACAGATGGCGTGATAACCAATCCAAAATCGCTATTCAATGGATGGTTTGGGAAGAACACCAGAGACGTATTGATATTCAGCATGCTGCAAAAGATCAGGAAGTCCGAATTGCTAAAGTTAAAGTGGATGGATATTGCGAGGGCACCAATCAAGTCTTTGAATTTGAAGGCTGTTATTACCACGGGTGTCCTCATTGCTTTGCACATCAAAGAGATTCACCCCTCAAGGAAGAACCTTCTGAAACGTTGAATCTCAGATATGAAGCGACCACCGCTAAAAAAGATAGACTCAAGTCTCTAGGTTATGACGTAATTGATATGTGGGAATGTGATTTAAAGAGATGCATTTTACGGTGGTCGAACAGGGAACACCTTTGAATATTATAAGGCTCAGAATGATGAAAAAATTAAATATGTTGATGTCTGTTCCCTTTATCCCTGGGTCTGTAAATACGGAAAATTTCCTGTTGGTCACCCAAAGGTCTACGTAGGCTCAGAATGTCCGACACTGTCTTCGGTGTCAGGGTTGATTAGATGCAAGGTGCTTCCTCCTAGAGAGTTATTCCATCCTGTTTTACCAGCGAAAATGAACAACAAACTTATGTTTGTTCTTTGTCGTTAATGTGGACAGAAGCTCAATTTTGATGACTGCTCACATTCCGATGAAGAACGATCATTAATAGGAACATGGACTGTTGATGAAGTACTCAAGGCTATTGACAAAGGGTACGAGGTCTTGGAAAAATATGAAATATGGGCATACGATACCGTTCAGTTTGGTAAAGATGTTACAGGTCTATTTACTGATATGATGAACAAGTTTATTAAAATCAAACAAGAATCATCCGATTGGCCATCAAATTGTCAAACTCAAGCCGAAAAAGATCGGTATATCGACAGATTCCTAGAACGGGAAAATATTACACTGGACTTTTCCAAGATCATTGACAACCCAGGGTTGAGGTCATTGGCGAAACTGATTCTAAATTCCTTTTGGGGAAAGTTTGGTCAACGAGAGAACCAACCCAAAACATCAATTGTCAATCAATCAGCTGAATTTTTCAGAATGATGTCAAATCCCACAATATACGTCAATACGGTACTCCCTGTGAACGAAGATACTCTGATTGTAAATTGGGAGTACAGAGAAGAGGCCTCTGATTCTCTGCCTTCGTGGATGTCGTCCATTCTCTGCCGAAGTTTGCTGACGTAGTCCTCTCCCGCAGTGTCTTGTCCTGGCGGTATCCCAAACTTCAGGTCACAAGGCAGTCGCAGTTCTCGGCCCATTATAATACTAGCAGGAGTTTGACCTGTTGACTCGTGTACTGCGGATCGATAGGCCATCAGGAACAAATGAAGATACTGGTCCCAGTCTCTTTGATGGTTAGAGACAACCTTGGACAAGTGGCGGTTGATCGTTCTGTTCATCCGTTCCACCATTCCATCGGACTGCGGATGTAGGGCCGTGGTTCTTGTCTTGCGGATGTTCAGCAGTAAACATATTTCTTGGAACAGGTTGGATTCGAAATTTCTGCCTTGATCCGAGTGCAGCTCCATTGGAATACCAAATCGACATATCCACTCTTTCACCAAGACGTCGGCGACGGTGATGGCTTCCTGGTTGGGCAGGGCATAGGCTTCCGCCCACTTACTGAAGTAGTCCATTGCCACAAGGATGTATTTATTCCCGTGGTCGGATACGGGAAACGGGCCGGCGATGTCAATGGCGATTCTCTCGAACGGGCTGCCTACGTTGTACTGACGCATCGGGGCCTTGGGTCGTATTCGAGGTCCATTGCTAGCAGCGCATACAGCGCACTTTCTGCACCAATCCTGGACGTCAGCTTGACAATTGGTCCAGTAAAACCGTTGCCTCACTTTCTGCAGGGTCTTCGTCACTCCCAGATGTCCTCCAGCGACTCCATCATGGATTTCCCGCAGCACTTCCTCTCTTCTGTTCCTGGGAACAATTATTTGACGTCTGTCTTCCCCACCAATATCGGCCTCCAACACACGTTTCAGGATCCCATTGTCCAGAATAAGAGAGTTCCATTGTGCCCAATAGGACTTAACAGCCGGCGAGTAACCTGCGACTTCCTGCCATGATGGTCTTCGATTGCCCTTCTTCCAGCTGACGACTAAGCCAAGGTCGGGGTCTTTCTCTTGGTCTTTCTGGATCTTGCTGTCATTCCAGTTGTCATCCATTGCCGCGGTTCTACAAAGTGTTGCTTCTTTCTCTTCTGCTCGTCGGCAATGTGAGCAATCATCTGGACATGGTCTTCGCGACAAGGCATCTGCATTCTTATGGCTAGTTCCAGCTCGATGTTCGATCTCGAAATCGAATTCTTGGAGTCTCTCAATCCAACGTGCTACTTGATCCTCAGGATTTTTGAACTGTAAGAGCCATTTGAGAGCTGCATGGTCAGTTCTCAACAGGAATCCTCTTCCATACACGTACTTGTAGAAGTGCTCCACTCCCTTCACAACAGCTAACAGCTCTCGCCTGGTGACACAGTAATTGCGCTCTGGTTTGCTAAGCGTCTTGCTGAAATAACCAATGACCTTCTCCTGTCCCTCCTGGATCTGAGATAGGACAGCTCCAAGTCCCACGTTGCTGGCGTCCGTATCCACAATGAATTTCCCTTTGGGTAGTGGATAGCTCAGTATAGGTGCGTTGATCAAAGCTCCTTTCAGCTTCCTGAATGAGTCTTGACATTCTTCGGACCACTGGAACTTTGTTTGGCCTTCCGTGAGCCTGGTCAGTGGTTTAGCGATGTTGGCGAATCCCAGCACATATCGGTGATAGTATGTGCATGAACCAAGGAAACTTCGGAGTTGGTGAATGTCTTTTGGGATGGGCCAATCCTTAACAGCTTTGATCTTCTGGTCATCCACTGCTACTCCTTTCCCAGAGACAACGTGGCCGAGGTATCGTACTTCTTTTTGGAACAGATGGCATTTCTTAGGGCTCAGCTTCAATCCGGAGTTCCTCAGTCGCAGGAATACTTCCTCTAAGTTTTTCACGTGGTCCTCGAACGATCTGCCGACCACAATTATGTCGTCGAGATACACTAGACACGTGTTCCATGAGAGTCCCTTCAGTACTGTTTCCATCAATCTTTCGAATGTGGCGGGAGCATTACAGAGCCCGAATGGCATAATGGTGAACTGCCACAATCCTGAGCCGATGGTAAAAGTAGTCTTTTCTCGATCTTCCTGAGCCAGTTCTACTTGCCAGTATCCACTCTTCAGATCAAGGGTCGAGAAAATCGTGGAACCAGCCAACGTGTCTAGGGTGTCATCTATTCTCGGGAGAGGGTAACTGTCCTTCTTCGTGACATTATTAAGTTGGTGATAGTCTACACAAAAGCGTGTCGATCCATCCTTTTTCTTCACCAGTACGACTAGAGAGGACCAGGGACTGTCAGATGGTTCGATAACTCCTTCTTTTCCCATATCGCTGACTATTTTGTCAGCCTCTTCCTTCTTGGCAAGAGGAAGTATTCTTGCTGATTGCCGGATCGGTCGGGCACCCTCAGTATCAATCTTGTGCTGGACCACATTAGTTCGTCCCCCTTTTCCTTGTCCGGTATCGAAGATGTCTTGGTACTTTTTGACTAAATCTCTTAGTTTGGGCTGTTGAGCTGGTTTTATGTCTTCGGAAGAGATGGCAACTAATTTTTCTAGTTCTGTGGGCAAGTTGTTGGGTTGGCTAATCGTACCTCGTACACTCCGGATCACTGAGGAAACTGACGAGCAGTGCCCCAAAATTGTTCTTTTCTTCAAGGTCACTGGGAAATAATTGACATTCATGACCCTTACCGGCACAAATTTGTCAGCACGCAACAAGGTCTTCCCTAGTGCAATCCCTCGTCCAATTTTCTCATCATGAAGTTTGGGCTCGAACATCACCACGTCTCCACTGCTTGCACTCCCGTCCAGGCGAGCCTCCAGAATGGTTTCAGCCCTCTCAGGTACGCTTACATCTTCAGCCAACAGCACACGGATCAACTCCTCACTTCTCCCATGAAGCACCAGCTCTTCTCCGTTGACACGTAGGACGCCGTCTTTGAAATCCAATTCAAACCCTCTGGAATTCATGATGTCCATTCCGATGATTGCATCGTCTTCGATGTCCGCTACAAGTGCCTGATGTTTCACTTTAGTGCTGCCCAAAATTATTTCAATCGGTAGCTCGCCATATACAGTAGCTGGCTCCCCTGTTGCTGTGCGTAGCTTCCAAGTTGTCGGTTCAATCCGTTCCGGTGTTCTGGCAAAGGAAGGCCCGAGAATTGTCCTAGTCGCACCTGTATCTAGCAGCATGGTACAAGGCTCGTTATTGATGAGACCGTCTACGAAGACACCTTTGTTCTGTCGTTGAAGGATAGCGACATATGCATTGTTAACCGGGGCTTGCCGGACACATGCTGACGATTGCCCCTTCTCGTCGACCTTCTTTAGTTTTCCTGCATCGGAGTCGAAGAATGTAGGACATTTGTTTCACACGAAAAGTTTATCAGTTTGTTAAAAATTTACTTCGTGAATTCTTTTCCACGGGCCACCAGTCTATTGTCTGTTTCACTCGAACAGTGTATCAGTTTATATTCCCACGCACAATTGTCAACTTCGCGAAAACCGGGCCACTGTCTATTTTGGGCGTAAAAAAAGGTGTATCAATTTATTTTTTCTGACTATCCACTCCACGATCACTTGTTTATTTTCAAAATCCCACTTCTGACACCAATTGTAACGTAAATAAACTTACTGATTCATTTCACACTTAAATTTACAACTAATTTATATTACTAACTACGCCACTGTATCGCTCGACGCTATCGGCTGCTGAGACTGAGACTCCCTCTTGAGGGCTGCCTATTTATCTCCGTTACAGAATTCTCGATGTTTCCAATTCTGGTGGTTGGCGAACAGCATGTTCCAGTTGTTTCCAATATTGACCGTTGTTATCCGCGGCAGCGCGACTGGATTGTTCTCGAATATCTCCAGGGATGACATCATCGTTGTCGATGGCAACACGTGAGGCGACAGGTCCGGCCTAGGTTCGTTACAATATGTTGGATGAAATTCATAATTGTTGAAAAGCCTCTCAATTTCGATGAATTAATGAACCGTCTTTATTAAATTAGAGACCGTAGTTCATGCTGTCGAAAATTTCAATGAATTAATGAATCGCCTCCATTAACTTGGAAGCCTGTATTCGTGCTGTTGGAATAGAAAAGAGGTGAAATTATCAATTGAGTATTTCCTCCATAATATTTATTGTTCCAAAGAATGGTAGGCTTATTAGTTATCGATATTTAAGATTCGTCCTAAATAACGATAACAAGTGGGGATTCCGAAGGTTTAAACCTTCATAACGAGGCTGCACACACACCTCCAGTCTTTTGTAAGACCTCCTCTTGGGTTGGCCTTGGAAAATGGTGTGTTTATACAGGGAGAGTCTTCAAATTTCTGTACGTATTTTCCCTTGTCATATCATTTCCGTATATTCACGTAAATTCGTGAATTCCACATATTTCATCTCCAATGACAGACGGTCATGTTTTTTTCGATGACAACCAACCATGTTTTTTTTTCTCTTCAATGAGAAGTGGTTATGTTTTTTTTTTTCTCTTCGATGAGAAGTGGTTATGTTTTTTTCTTTCAGTTGTCAATGAAACACCCTGTCTATCTTTACGCTCCGCACACTCTCATTTCTCTCTTGTCCAAAACGAACCCCACGAGGTGGGCCAACCCCAAATTTCAGGCCCAACCCTCGCAATCGTACCCCACTGGCAGGGCCAATCCTGTACCCCACTCGCAGAATCAATTTCCCAGAATACCTCGTCAAAGCCACGGTCCAACCCTCACATATCCCTTTGGGCCAACGTCACGGTTGACAAACTCAACCAAACTCAACCCAATCCAACCCAACCCCACCCAAATATGGCCGTTTGCACCCCACTAGCTGGACCAACCCCCTACTTTCGATCTTTGAAGGAGGTTTCCGGCCATGGGTCACCGGTAAAAGCTATCCAAAGGTGTCGTGAAGTCTGCCGTTGCCATTTTGACTTTTGAAGTCTACCAACTCCGTCAGGATTCCGTCACGGAACACGTTCCCCCGGTGGGCCAATCCCCAAATTTTCCACGGGCCACAGCCACGGTCCAACCCTCACATGTCCCTTTGGGCCAACGTCACGGTTGACCAACTCAACCCGACTCAACCCAAATATGGCCGTTTGCACCCCACTAGCTGGACCAATCGCCGAATGCCAACCAAAATCCCAGCACGGGCCGCTTAGCGTTGTCTTTGCACCCCGTCCTGGACCAGACCGTGTAAGTATGCGGACACCCCGTCAAAAACCATGGCCCATCCCGCCGCTACCAACCATATCTTTGAAGTCTACGGTCAGCCAACAACCGTGTCTTTGAAGTCTACGATCCGCCGTTGGCCGTGTCTTTGAAGTCTACGGCTCTCGTTTTCGATAGACAATACTGCGCCATACTGCGCCATTCTAGTCGTTTTCGATACACAATACTGCGCTATACTGCGCCATTCCAGTCGTCTTCGATACACAATACTGCGCCATACTAACGAGCGATATGTCATACTGCGCCATTCTAGTCGTTTTCGATACACAATACTGCGCCATACTAACGAGCGATATGTGTCATACTGCGCCATTCTAGTCGTTTTCGATACACAATACTGCGCCATACTAACGAGCGATATGTGTCATACTGCGCCATACTAAACAATATTCAATTGCGAATGTTTCGCTTTTCGATACTGTTTGTGTCGTTTGCCATTTTGACCTTTGACGTCTACCAACTCCGTCAGGATTACGTCATGGAACACGTTCCCCAGGTGGGCCAACCCCCAATTTTCTCACGGGTCAATTCGGTCGTTGAAGTGTACGAAGCGCCATGGGCCACCGGTGAAAGCTATCCAACGGTGTCTTGAAGTCTGCCGTTGCCATTTTGACCTTTGACGTCTACCAACTCCGCCAGGTTTTCGTTATGGGCCGAGTGCTTTACCTTTCCCACGGGACATCCCGCCGCCGCCAACCATGTCTTTGGCCCCCCACCAACCGTGTCTTTGAAGTCTACGACCCGCCAACGACCATTGACGTATACATTCCGTCACCAATCGACTCGCCAACGATGCCACTCACATGCACTGTTGCCATTTTTCACCCTTTTAAAAAGTCGTAGAATCTGGGGAAATTGCCCTGCGCCTCAAGTATAAAAAATACCCAGAATCTGGGGAAAAATAACCTGCCCCAAGTGACCCCATCCCTGCTGTCAGGAGTTTCAAGATTTATGTACAAGAAATAATGTTCAGTTAATTCATACACCTCCATATTGGACACAAGCTAACGGAGAGGTGGAAAACATGAATAAATCAATACTAAAGAGGCTCCAAATTTGCCAGAATAACAACAGAAACTACAAAGGTGAAATCCAGAAGTTCATCATAATGCATAATGTTACCCCTCATGGAACGACTGGGAAGTCACCTTCAGAATTGTAATTAAACCGACGAATACGTGACAAAATTCCATCAGTCACTGACATTGTAGGAGAGGAAGGTGCTCAAGATAATGATATTATCAACAAATTCAAAGGGAAAAGGAGAGAAGACGGAGCAAGACGAGCGAAAGAAAATGATATAACAGTAGGAGACAGAGTAGTTGTGCAGCACTCAGTGATTCCACACAAACTAACGTCCAGATTCGGTACCACTGAATATGTTGTTACGGAGAGGAGGGGAAACGAAGTAACGGTAACAGGAGATGGAAAAACTATAAAACGACACATTACCCATGTGAAGAGGATCCCCTCCATCACGGGAACATGTGTGGGAAGTATGCCTACGGATTCATATTTCGTTGGTAATAGTAAATTCTATTTTCCTGTTTCAGCAGCTGAGAGTGAATTAGCAGGATCATCAACAACCAAGGATGGGTCGGAACATCAAGAAGCATCGAATGACGACCACTCATCCAAAGGAGAAGCTATCAGGGTTGAGCCATTGAAGCTGAAAAGAAGGGACGGAATGTGGAAGCCTGTCACGACGAGTCATGAGTGAACGATGACTCAGGAAAGGAGTGGGAAGAAGGTGATCGAAGAGGCAGTGAGGGACTACCGATCGCCGGGAGCGAATGTGTATAGAAACTAATTATTTGGGTGTTATTTACGAGTTTACGGGAATAAAGGTGTTTCAGATAGTGTCGAGTATTATTGTATCAGTGGGTTAGCACAGTGTTGATACATTCAACTGTGCTGCTGATGTTGATGTGTTGTTGATGAGCGGAGTTCAAGAAGTTCAAGATTCAGTGGAGCCAAAAATTATTCCACAAAAAAAACAGACTTTCAGGGTACTGGTTACTGAAAATTACATCTAGTAGCAGATAGCTTCTTCATTTTATTTTTTAATTCTGTTTTTTTTTGCATTTACAGTTTCTTTATTTTTTTATAAATTTACAGTTTTTTTAAATTTTTTAATGCTAAACGAAAACTTCTATCTTCTAAACCTAAGAATAGGATGGCATCCATTTAAATTTGTTGAATTATATGATCCCTTGATGTTTTCCATACAGATCTGTACACTCTTTTACTGAACGTATTTCAATGTATCTGGCATACACTGGTGTAGCGAGAAACAAAGCCAAGGGCAGTCCACTGAATTAGTGGTGGGAAAGGTCATGTTTCCTGTGTTCGCTATAACAGTGTACATATATCTGTATATAGGTTTATTAGAATGTTTTCGTTTTTTTTTTATTCTAGAAGCTGAAATCATGTTGGGAATAAAAAATTTAATAATGTATTTATGTGAAACCAAAGTTTGAATAGTTACAATATAATGTAGACGGTTTTGGTTCGATCGTCAATTGCAGATTCAGTAATCCGGTCCTTTTTGAGAATTTCATAATTCAATATAAATAAATTGACCTAACCTAACCAACAAAAATGGAGTCCGTATTATATATCCATCGTCAATAAGTGAAACTCTTCGACGCATTCTCAAGACTAAAACAATCATTTATAAATCATGCCTATATAAATGAAAACATATTCTCTTAATATTTCATCCCATTCGAAAATCTTGATATTTCCTACATTTTTTTAATACGAAAACACCTGAAGGTCCGAAGCGTTTCCTCGTGTACGATCCCCCACACTTGATGTCACATGACAGGTTTTCCTGACTCCTAATTGGCTAAACCACATCTATACCAATCTCTGATTTTATGAATGAAATCAAAAGTGACAGCATTTGGAGGTTTTTGATACGATTTTACTATTCCATTCATGAATAGGGTAAGTGATTTCTCTTGTTACTCTACTCTTTGCCTATACCAACACAATACTTGTTTTGATGCTGACATCGACTATCCTTATCTGTTTAATTTATGGGCGAGGGGAGTGGCGGGTGGTGAGACGTTTTGCACAGTTTGTTTACATTTCAGAGCGGCGGGTCTTAAGACAGTGGCGGCTGGCATAATTAATAACCAAAGGGGTATTATACAAGATGTTTATAAATCAATTCAATTAAAAATGTTTTCTGTTCAAACAGTTCGTTTGATTTCTTAGAAGTTGCTCTGAGGTCCGATTCTATTCAAATCGGTATGTAGGGGTTTTTGTCGAAAAGTCATACAAATTTTGTGATTTATTGTCAGACCCTTAGGGTTTGTGGGATCGGACATTAGGTATTTTTGGTTAGAATTTGAGATTGCGGTTGAGAATGAGGTTTGAAATTTATTGTGTGATTCTATTCAAAATTGGTATCTAGGGGTATATGTGGTCTGACATGATTTTTTGTCAATAATTCATGCCGAAGAATTTTATGAATGACTAAAAAGAATTAAATTATTATTAAAGGAAAAACTTTTCAAAGATTTTACTAAAAACGAGAAAATATTTTTCACATGTGTGCAGTAGGTTATTTATGTGAACAACACATTTAAAATCTTACTGCTAATGTTTTTACTTTGAATACTAAATAGGTATTCTTGCACGTCAAATGTTGTATCTGTTACTCACAGAATAACGCACAAACACATCTGAAAAAAATATTTTCCTTTTTGGTTGAGCTTTAGTCATTTAAAAAAAAAAACAGATAATATAATAATAATAATAGGATTTTTATTTGCAAAGGTCATTTGAGTTGCATACACGCAATATTCAATAAGTAATTATAGTTGTCAGTCTTTTTTCCTCAATATTTTTTTATATATGTCAAATAATGAAATAATAGAGACATAGTTTAAAATACTTTATTTATAAAAGGGTGAACAAAAATGTATACAAAAAACATCATTGATTTTTAAACAAAATTGTTTTTGTGAGTATAGATCGTACTCTACTTTCTCGACTATTTTCCAATATGCTAGTTCCATGGTGAATTCTCAGTTCGAAATATTTTTCTAATATTAATTTTGAAAGTTGATAACTGTGGTTACTTAGGGGTCCGTCATCAAAAAAATTATCATTAAAAACATAAAAAATGCTACTTTTCATATTTTGGAATGTTTTAATGATAAGTTTATGTTTCAAATTACCTAGTTTCACAGAAAATATGTCGGAACTATTCTTTAATACCCTCAAACTTTATTCTCCTTCCTTGCAGATGTTTATGACAAATTGGGAAGCTTTCACCATAACACCTTAGCTTTTTCTTTTCTGTAAACTAGATATGGCTTCACTGAATTCTAATAAATTTAAACAGTGAGAACATTTAACAATTTTTTTTTATTTTCTTCACAACGAACCCAGCTATATAAGCCACATCATCCACATATAATGTTAAGTCCCACACATTTGATGCAATGTAATCATGATCATCTGTTTTGATACAATCTCTAATTTTGTCATCAACATTATCTTCCTCATTTCTGACCACCGATGAACTAGAACAATGTAAAATATTTGTCGAGTCCAAAGCTACTGCATTGGCACAGTTGCTTTCCTTTATTTCACTGTGGATTAGTAGTCTTTTCATAATACTACCAAACTGGCGGGCAGTTGGATTATTGTTGTATCCTCCCTTAGCTCTGACACAACTGAAAAATATCTCCGGATGGTCTTGGGACAATTTATATGTCAGGATATACTTCAACTGTTTTTTTTTCTATTACTCTCTCCTCATATAATTGCTTCAGACTTTCTACACAAATGAGAAATCCCAAAAAAACAGTTTTTCTTCTTGAATACAAAACAGGAATATTTTCATTTCTAATTGTCAATTTTTTAATATAATCACTGCAGTGATTCATATAATCAAAATAATCAGTTTTTGTTTGCGGAGAAAGCGGTTTCTCATAAGGCTTCTTGGTGAATCTACTTCTTGAATTGAAAATATCAAATACATTATTAAAAGTTCTACAAAAATATGAAGTAGGTTCTGAAAATGAAAACTCTTCCAATTTGAGGTCCAAATTTAAATAATCTAAGGCAACTGCCACACTGTTGCTCAGTGTCTGTACAGCAAGTTTCACTTTCATTTTTTCTTTTATCCATGCAATATGTCTGTTTCTGAGTTTTGTTTGTTTCCTGAATTTCGCCCAGTTTCTTTATAAAATCCCATTTGATTGGTTTTCCATAAATTAATTTCCTTTTTTCTATTTTTCTTACATTAAGAACTTGTTTGGAACCAAAAGTGTCTCTGACTAATTTTATCATGTGACTGGGATCAGGAAACACATAAACTTTTTCACTGGTTTCGGGATGAATAAAATAAGGCTTTAAATTTGAGGGAGTAAGACTTGCACCCAACATTTTGGCTACTGTAAAATTTGTTGAGGTTCCATCAAATGTAATGGAAGTTAAAATAACACCACTTTCGTTAATGAATTTAGGGCAGTTTCGCAGTAGATTTGCCTTTTCAGTTCCAGCAAGCCTGTTAACAAAAAAGTAACCCACTGGAATTTTCCATGATGCATTCAAGGCAACAAGCATAGATACTAATGCCTCCTTTGCTTCTTCCAAATGGTCTGATTCAAGGTTCGTGCCAAAATCCACATATCCATGAAATTTGTTTCCATCCCATTCAACTCGTTTTCTGATTGCCATCTCATCAAATACAAGATTGCACAATATTTTATTTCCTTTGGAGGAAGCATCACCTGCTTTAAGCTTCAAAGCATTCAGAGCTTCTTGAGAAAACCCTGGAGTACCATCAATTGTCTGATACCACTTCGAAAGTGTTCTCACATGGGGAAGGCTTTTGAAGAATGTTTTCGAACATAATTATACGATTTGGTTGAATAAAAATTCAAGGTAAGTGCAAATTGTCTCAGTTCAGGTAAATACTTCTGTTTCCCAGGTCTCTTGAGCATCCGGTTAAATAATTATTTTGCAGTTCCAGATAAAGATGCCTATAAAATGAACGTGATCAAAATGTTAATCAAATAGATTTAATACCACAAAACTTCTCTCTCTCTCTCTCTGATATCATATTATGCTCCCTGAGATGCTGTGTCAATGATTTGAGTGTTTTTATTTTGTATTTCATCCTTCTATTACTTTGCTGGAGTTGTCTAATTTTGTTCCTTTGCCTTGATATGGTTTTTCGAGCTATCGAAACATAAATCAGAACATAAATCAGATGTCTGTACTGCAAATCAACATACTTGTGTAAATTGTAAATATGCATCAGAGATATTAAAGATTCCCAATATAAATTATGATCATCCAGCATACAACAGAGAATGTGCAGCCTATAGAAGAATCGTAATTGAAGTTCAAGAAAGAACAGACTATCATGAATGGAAGGATCAAAAAGAGAAGAAGATGTAACTGGGGATAGTAGGCAATAACAATTAAAATATTTGAGTTCAGACATATTCTTAATGAATAGTCAAAGCCTAGTGTGTCACTATGATGAAATAAAATATTATATTGGTAAAAATCGACCTGCTGTTGTATGCCTAACTGAGACTCACGTAACTGATGATATAGAAAATAATGAGTTGTTTATTGAGAACTATATGTTATTAAGGCTCGATTCACAAAGCAGACACACAGGAGGGGTAATTTTTTATGTAAGAATGGATGTAACCTATAACAAATTTGGGACTTATATTATTGAAAAGAATATGTGGTGTTTCATGGTTCAAGTCAAGATTGCTAATAATAGTTACACACTAATGGGAATTTATCATTCACCAAATGAATCACATATTGTTTTTTTAGATTACTTAGGTGAACTGCTTGAGGAATATTTAACATTGAATCTATGTAATTGTAATTTTATAATGCTAGGGGATTTCAATATAGACTGGAATGCAGAAAATAGTCACAGCAGGAGATTGAAACAATGTACTAAAGATAATGGCTTAGGGCAAATTGTCAAAACAAATACACACTTTTGGAGGAATGGAAGCAGTATGATCGATTTAGTTTTCACAAATTTGCCTGATATATATACTTCTGTACTAGATGAATGCACTTTCTCCAATCATAGAGTTATTCAAATAAACATCCAAGATAATTGCACTTTAAAAAAAGTTACCATTAGAAGCAGACTAACAAACATTTCAGAATTTAATGATAGGTTATTGAAAGTGGAATACAATTATAAAGATAAAAGGAATAGAGTTGTGAGTATACTAAGAATAGAAAAAATGCTTATTATAACCAGAAAGTTGACATGTGTAAGGGTGATTCTAAGGAAATGTGGAAAACATTAAAAGCATTATATCATCCAAAACTAAAGATCATTTAACAAAAAAAAATTCGGGATGAAGTTGTTAGTGACAAGTTGCTTATGGTAGAAAGACTGAATGAATATTATATTAAAAGTACACAAGATATTGTAGGTAGCATTCCAAATAATGTAACCAATTTCAATTTGTCTAATAATAACAACAATAATAAATTTACTGAATTCAAACTATTAACCAAAATCGAATTGGAAACAATCGTCAATACATTATCGAATAAAAATAGTCCCGAAGGAATTTTTCCTGACAAACTCAAAGTCTCAAATATAATTCCTATTAAAAAAATTGCAAACAGCAGTAATGCTGAAGATATGCGACCAATAAATACTTTACCGGCTATTGAAAAAATCCTTGAAAAAGCTGTATATGTTCAACTTAAACAATACATAATTAAAAACAAAATACTAAGTGAATATCAGTCAGGATTCAGGGAGGAATATAGTTGTGAAACAGCACTACAATATGTTTTAAATGAATGGAACGAAGGGAAAGAGTAAAATAATAGGAGTTATATTTGTAGACCTGAAAAGAGCATTTGAAACTATTGACAGAATAAAATTACTTGGCAAATTAGAGGCATATGGTATTACTGGCAATGTATATAAATGGATAAAAGACTATCTGAATAATAGAAGACAAAAAGTTAAAATAGGAGATACAGAGTCAAATGAATTAGGTATTAACTTGGGCCAAGGGGGCCTTTTATTTATATTATATATAAATGACATTCAGCATATATTTCAAAATTCTAAATATCATTTGTTTGCTAATGATACAATTATTTATATGGAAGGAAAACAACTGGACACTCTTGTAAATAATATGAATGAGGATTTAGAGAATTTGAAGGATTGGTTAGAGGTAAATAAATTGAAATTGAATGTCAAAAAAACGAAAGCAATGCTGATAGCAAACGGCAATGTCCGCACACAATTCGAAGAAAACAATTTGAATTTTGAAATTTATAATGAAGAAATTGAACTTGTGGATGAAATTAAATATCTGGGGGTAATATTTGACATTGTATTCTAGGAAGTTGATTTATAACACAATTATTCTACCTCATTTCAATTATTGCCCCACAATTGTATACATGGCAAGTCAGAGTGAAATAGAGAGATTGCAGAAAATGCAAAATAGAGCCATTAGAGTTATATTACGGTGTGATTATAGAACTTCGGTTCAATCTATGTTACACACCCTGAACTGGTTGGATGTCAAATCATTCATTAAGTACAATGTTATGGTATTCATCCACAAGATCAACATAAACACATGTCCTCAATATTTAAAAAATATATTAGTAAAATTCAAAACTGTTCATGACTATGATACTAGAGGTAAAGATAATTTTGTTGTGAAGCAAGCAAAGAAAACACAGACACAGCGTTCAGTATTCTACAAAGGTGTGGTGGAATATAATAAACTAGGAAACGAACTGAAGATGAGTCCACTGAATATGTTTAAGAATCATGTCAAGGATTTTATCAGAAGTGAACATATTAATGTAATATTATAATTGTGTAGTGACATATTATATATGTATTGTTGGAATGTATAGCGAAAGGCTAAATAAAATTACTACTACTACTATTTGCAAACACTGACTTCTCTTCTTGACATCTTCCATATCATCACTCTCTAAATCACCAAAATATCGAATATTTCTGAAAATAAATATAGATTTGAAAATTTGACAATTGATATTTCAAAGTGCTTTAAATATTGAAATTTTTAATGATTGAACATATGAAAAAAAAATTACAGGCTCCACTTTTTTCAAAATGAAATAAAACAAAGAAGGTCTCTGGAAAAATGAACTACATGTCTCCTAAAATTCTGTTTCAAAATCCCAAAATTCTGTTTTCAAAATTCGCTTGAAAATATTTTTTCATTCACTTGTCGATTTATTCATATACAGTGCCAAGAGAATACATGTCATATGTGATGAAGAGGAGGAAACAGCCTCTCATATTATCTTCGACTGTGACGCCCTAAGTAGTAGGCGACACAGAACCTTTGGAGAGATCAGCCCGGAAACAGGCATGAATCCGAAGAACCTTATCAACAGGCTTCTAAACCTAATTAAAGGCACAAACCTGTTTGAATGAGGAACCACTGACGACAGAGTGATACAATAGACCCCAGCTGGTTGCAGTGTCAAGGGAAGCTGAGGGCCAACCCTGTCTCTGGCTCGTCAGCTTTCAACCAACCAACCAACATGTCATATAGGAATTTTGTTTCAATTATTGATTTTGCCATTGCCAATAGTTTTTGCTTGAAAAGATGCCGAATGTCATAAAAAAAATGAATCACGCAATTTGTTACCTGTCAATAATTGACTCTTTTCCAACAAAAATTAAACATTTTCCTAATTTTTTGGATCTAATTTCAAATGATAGGTCTACCAAATTGGCTGATTCATTTTGTATGTGTCATTCGGCATAATTTTTTATGCAAAAACTATTGTTAAAGGCAAATTTTACTCAAATCAATAACTGATAAAAATTCCCATTTGAAGCACTCTCTACAATGTATGAAAATTGAGATTTAAATTTTTTCCGCTGATTTATGTGAAACTTGAATAAATAATTTTCTTTGATCTAGTGATTCCACAGACAATATAAAAATGAACTCATGAAAATTGAAATACTCTATACAGTATTTATGTATGAATCAGCTGAAAAAGTTAAAGAATATACAAAATCATCAAAGGAACAAATAGGCCAAACGAATACTTGTTTTACTCAATATAACTTATTATACTTACTTCTTTTTCAAAATAGATTCATCATTACACCGTCTTTTTCTAGGATTGGATATCACTTGTGGTGAACTGACAGATGAACTGGTATACTGAAAGTTTCCTGATTATCTGTACTTTCATCATCACTTTTGCCTTTTCCCTTAGCACTAGAAAAAGAAAAATATTTCATTACATTAAAAAATTGCTTTTATTGAAAGTATCACCTACCTCTCAAGCAAGGAGACATTGGGCGGGGTGTTTTCTATTTCCAAGAGCTTACCAGATGCGGCAGAGGTTGATGTTTTGAATCTGAAATCAAAATTGAAAGATCAAGGCAAGAGTTTTACGGGGTAGTCAAACATCAAGACATTTATATTGAGAGTCTTCAACTATTGTTCCAAGTGGCCACTGTAAAACAAACTTTTATATCAAATAATAAAAAAATTGGGTTGAATGCCACTAGGTTTCCAAGTTCTGGTTGTCTGAAATGTATATGTCACTTTCAACAAAATCCAAGTTTCTTGCAAATATTTTAAACAAATGTGCATTTTTGGAAAATAAGCGAAATATTTGAAATATGGACAAAAAAGGTTCCTTCCTGAAACTTTCATCAGGAAAGTGATGCTAGGTTCCATATCCTTTTTGGAAAGGAAATTTGAAATTATAATGTGATATGGGGTCAACGTAATTGCTATAAAATGGTAAAAAGTAAGATGCCTCAAAACCCTGGTGTATTTAGTTATATGTGTGAAAGCACATTGTAATTCAGCCCAATTAAAATTTAGTGTTAGATTGAAGTATTGGTTTTTTTTTTTTTTTTTTCGTTTTGAAGGGGGAAACCGCTGGGCCTTGTGTAAGTAAGTAAGTAAGTAAGTTTATTAATATAGGTATCCTAATATACAATATATAAAGATAAATGTTACAATATATAAATATAAATGTTACAATATATAAATATAAATGTTACATCTTAACAATAATTATTTGTAAATATAAATAAACCTTAAACTGATTTAAATATATTTTAATTTCAGGTAATCTATAAGTAATTTTTTGAAATATATTATAGAACTGCTACTTATAATGTCTTTGGGAAGCTTGTTATATTCAATGTCTATCAGCTCAGGTAGTGTCGGGCGCAACTCCGACTAAAACCCCCCCCTCGCCCTCCTATGCTTGGGACCATCTTGTCAACATAGCGTCAAGCATAGGGGGTACCATGCAGCTGCTTCTTTCTCTATCTTCGCATGGGTTTTCCACGTCACGTCACGTACAGTACATCAATAAATAAAATAAATAAAATACTATACTAAAATATCACAAACATAGGTATCACAGACTTAAATATCACAGTTCATCTCCATCATTTATTGGGAATCGGTCCTGCCTTTGAATAGCCCTCTCTTCCCTTTCTTTAGCCTCCATCACCTGTCTTAGAAAATTGTAGCCCGCCTGCCATCTTCTTTCATCAGTGATCATGAGTCCGATCATGTTCTCAGGCATAATTGTTACCCCCAAGGCCATTTCAGCGTTGTGTGCTCTGTTCCCATCTCTTGCATCCAAATATTGTGTGATTTGGGTCATCCCATTCACCACAATACAAGCACCAATCGTCCGCGGCTTTTCCTATCTTATAGGTGTATTTTCTGAAAGACCCATGCCCGCTAGGGCCTGGGTTACATAGTAATTTGTGCCCTATCCACGCTCTCAGGTTCGGAATGAGTCTTCTGGTCCATTGAGCAGTAGTAGTATTTTCATCCCATCGTGTTTGCCATTGTTCAATGGTCCTGTCCCTCTCTTCCTTCTTTCCCCTTTCAGTCAGATTGGGAATGGAATCCAGACGTATCCTTTCCTCTATCATGAGGTCTATTGGCGGTATTGCCGTTATGACGCCAGTGCATCAGCCGACACAGTCCTATAGGCCATGGCCACGGAGTAGCATCTTCGCTGCGTTGATATCAACATGCCCCTGTATGTCTTCACTCTGGTGACATCGCCCACACGGGAGCAGCATATAGGAGGACGGACGCACCACTCCGTACATCACTCTTCTCTTATATAGGCCAGGTCCCCTTGTGTTTGAAAGGACCCTCGTTAGGGCCGTCACCTGCCTATTCGCCTTGTCACAGGTATCCCTGCGTGTTTATTAAACATCAGTTTGTCGTCAAGCCAAACCCGAGATACTAACGAATTTTTTGGAATTATCTCCGTGCCAGCCAGCTCGGCGAATTCCTTCCCTCTTCCTCGTCCTCTGATTATGATAGCCTCGGTTTTCTGCGGGCAATCTCTAACCCATTATCCTCCGTCCAGAGTTTAATTATTGCTAGGCTCTGGTTTGCAGTGCGCGTCAGCTCGTCACTTTGTCGGCCGTGATTATAAGTGCAAGATGCTCGGGCGAGCGACGGTTGCGCAGTTCCTCGGGAGGTCCAGCGTTAGGATGCCATTGTATAACACGTTCCACAAAGTGGGACCGAGTACGGAACCCTGCGGGACACCCTGTGTCAGGTTCATCCTTATTTTCCCAGAGGTCAGCTCTCGACTCGATAAGTAACTCCCGATTGCAATGCGTAAGTAGGGGCTAATTTGAAGCCGGCCCAGTTCGTGCTTTATCAGGTGCCACTTTGCCGTGTTGAAGGCATTTTTATGTCAATCATGATCACCGCTCCCCATACCTTCCAATCACTGTTCACCCTCTCCAGCACGTGCTTGATGGCTCCTACCGTTGATCTTTTGGCTATGAAGCCGAACTGGGTGATGGCTATGCCCTCTCTGTTTCCTAACTCCTCTTCCAGCCTGGCCTTCAATAGGTATTCATATATTTTCCCAAGGCAGTCCAGAAGACAGATTGGTCTGTGTTTCCCATCTACTCTCGAATCCCTTTTGGGAATCAGGATAGCCTTGCCTTTTTTTCAACTGCCTGGAAAGACTCCTTGTCTGAGTAATCCATTCATTATCGTGAGTATTGTGTCTGGTATCGCCTCTATGGCGTACTTCACCGTCTCCGGTTGGATCCGCGGGCCCCGGGGATCTCCTGCTCTTCAGCTTCCGCGCTGCCTCTTTTAGCTCTTCCCTAGTAAATGGGTGGAGGGGTAGTTCTATGTCAGGCTCCTGGTTTTCGGGGTCAACCTCTGCTGTCCCAGGAAAGAGTTCAAGCAGTATGTTTTCCCTGCGTGCTTCATCCATCTCGTACGGAGACCTGAATCCCTTCAGGTCCCTGATCGCAATCCGATATCCCTGCCCCCATGGGTCCTCCTCCAGTCTATCGCACAGCAACTTCCACTCCTCCTTTTTTGCCCTAATAATTTCTTTCTTCATCGCCTTCCTCGCTTCCTTGTAGACCCTTTCCAGTTCGTCAACCTGGTCTTGCAGGGCATTTGTCCTGCCGCGCATTCTGGTGAGCTCTCTCCTAGCGTTTGTACAGGATTGCCTGCTCTCATTGATGGTATCATTCCACCATACGGGTTGCTTTCTGTCCGCCCCTGCATTGGTCCGCACCTTGCTACTTTCTTGAGCATTCCTAATTACCTCTGTGAGCCCCTGAGTGTCAGTAATGTTATGTTCAAGCAGTTGCAGGGTATCCTTGAGGGTCACTTGATCTATACATCTCTGCCACGGCTGTTCTGTCCTCTTGACCTGGAGATTGGTCTCTACCGGAAGGTTATATATCTGTGGAGACTACGATTCCTCTTGCGAGACCTGCCAGTCATTAACCTTCAGAGATCCGGTCGGAAGCTAGGGTAATATCTATGATTGACGATTGGGCCGCTCTTACGAAGGTGGTTTCCCTTCCGCAATTCTGTACCATCATATTCGTTGCGTTCATCCAGTCCTCAATGTACGGTCCCCTCGCGTCCGTGATGTTGCCTGTCCACAAGCTGGATTTTGCATTAAAGTCGCCCAATATGATCACCTCCCTGTTGGTTGGTCCCCTGGTTGGATGTTAATGGTTGCCAGGCTAAGAGGTTGCCAAAGTATCATAAACAATATTGAATCAGTGATTTCACCAGGGTTTTGAGACATTTGGTAAAGAGTGATTTCTAATTATGCTTTCTAGGCAGAATTCATCCCACCAAGGAAATATAATAGCATTATAATATATGAGTCACCTTTTCCTGAGTGGTTCATTTTTCAGTATATTTTGTATTTCTGTCAATGCTTCTGGTGCAGTTGAAGTAGATGATGAAGTTTCAACATCATCAATCTCGGAAGCAGTTAGAGTTGTAGAAAATGACTGATCGCCAGCATTGGTACCATCAAAACCTTGTTGTTTCCATTCTTCAGAAGTTAACGCTTCTGGTGCAGTTAAAGTGGATGATGATAAAATTTCAACATCTTCAAATTCAGATGCAGTCAGCATTGTTGAAAATGACTGTTCTTTTCCATCGATTTCTCCCAATTCAACACTGAAAAAAATTGAAATTTAATGTTTGCATACACATATCTTCACAGAGGTTATCATTCGAAAGCAGAATGTGACAGAGGACATTTCAAGAACAAGGAAAAATATATAAAACTGAAATTAACTTTTTGAGATAAGATTTATTAATAGTTTTTCAAATATATTAAAAAATGTATATATTTATAAAAAATGTTTTTGTTTGTGTCACTTTTCCATATGAAAAAAAATACCTAAGTTTTCCATGATTTAGAGAGTAGATTCTTATTACCTTCTAGACAGATCAGGTTTCTCATCACAGACTCGTCTTGAAGTTGACTGATCATCCATGTCGATAATATTCATCTCACAAGTTGGAATGGCGTTCTTTGATAGAACTGTTCTACTTCCAAGGCGAATGACATGGTGAGGCAAGAAATGGGACGAACATATAACTGGAAACTTCCTTTTCAAGTTGCTCCTATTTAGCATGAGTGCATTACACCATGATTCAGCAACAACCACATCAGACGGAATCCTATGAAAAATTCAATTATTGGTATAAGATATGCAAAACGTTAAATAAAATGTATAAAATAGATTTGGATGCCTGTTACAGTTTAGTTTGAAAAGTATTCCTGTCAACATGAAAAAATATCCAATATCCCAAGTTCATATTCAATTTCGAAAATGCCCGAATTACTGTACAGTGGTAACTTTCAGCATAGATTTACATGCATTGACCATTATTCATATATTTGATGACTTCGGGATCCTTTCGACGTCTCAACATACCCAACCACCAACCATAATAAATAATCCTGGTGACGACTATGGTTGAAACAGAACGTCTTAGGTTGAAGCTTACCTATGGAATGTTTTGTCACAGCCTAGAAACTGCTCGAGTCCACAAACCTCACAAATTTTCACCATTTTGGATCGAAAACATTTATCCTAAATATCGTAATAGTCTATTCTTGAAAAAAGGCAAAGAAAAGATTCTGAACTTTACAAACAACACAGATGCAAACAATAAACAAACAAGTTGTTTTGAATCGTCACACTACAAACGAAGAATGACTTATCTCAATCCAAATGAAACAAGCGGGCACATACGAAACTGTCCGAGTGAATCCGGACATAACTTGGTCCAAGTCCTATGAATGTTTACAAACAAACCTATGTTGGATTCAAGACAAGGATAGAAAAGCCCCCTCTATGTTTTTTATTTCTCTGAGGGATCAGCAGTCTAGATTAAGGTTATGTCGGTGTGTACACATCACAAAATACATGTATATACAGCGTTGCCAATTACCGGGATTTTTCCCGATAATCGGGAATTTCAACGTGTGCCGGGAATTGTGTCGGGTTTTTACAATTGTAGGAGGAACCGGGAATTTTATCACTATTAGTAACACACTACCTCAGATATGTACCATTAAGTTCATTATATTGAGCAGTCAGTCAGAAAACAGGACGCCGTAAGCTGAAACGCGAAAAGCTGCTATGTGAACTCGACATAACATTTGACATTTAACGGTGGTCCACTGTCACGTGCTACGTAATGGGGAACACGCATGATTTTATTTTGATTTTTCTTTGCCTCAGTTCAGTCCTCACATATTATAAATAATGAAAATAATTTCTCAAATTCCATTTTTTTTTCGAAATTTTCAAATATGAAGGTGCTCCTCAATTCAAACTTGATTTGACCTCCACTTGAATAACTTCCCCCAAACAGTAGCGCCAATTGTGGTTGAATTAGGATTATCCATAGACGATACCATTTCTTACAACCCAAACATGAATTCAACTCACTTTTAATGTGATGTTTCAGTACAAATTAAAAATACTATAATGATAAAAATATTAGTACAACATATAAACGAATACAAATGAAATTATAGTTGACAGTTCGAAGCAACTAGCGGAAAAAGTTTGAAGTGTGAAATAACGATGCATACGTCCATCAGAGGCACTAGGAATACATTTTTGGATATAATGAGAAAACTGGCGTTTTCAATTTCGAATAATTGAAAACATTGACCACTTTTTCAATTTCTGAGTTTGTTGGTGAGGTTTCTAGGTGGTAATCTTTATGTGCAAATCAAAATATTCTAGAAAAGGGGCACATGCTTGTTCCACATTCATGTTTCCTGTCAATCCCTTCATGTAACGTAACATATAAATGTAATATATATTTTCCATGTTCATATTATTATCCATTCAAATAAAATTTTAGGAGATGATTTGCCGGGAAAAAACGATCAGATATAAGTTTCGGGATGTTTTCGGGAATTTTCGGAATTTTACGGGAATTTTTGGAATTCGCGAGGTTTTGGTCGGGATTTTTCATCACTGGGCGTTGGCAACTCTGTGTATATGTGTTCTGTGGTGCACATGGCACATCACATGTGCACTCATAGAAATCATAAATATATATATAAGTCATTTTTCCTCGAACTTAACCACGCAAACCAGGTTAACTATCGTATGACGTCACGGTAGACTTCGGTTTAACTTGTGAAGGTTGACAGAGGACAGATTTGGTTTTTGTTGTTGAGGGTTAAATTTTTTTATCACGGCGTTGATTATTATTTTGTCATCTTCTCTTCACTTATGTGTCTTCGAGTTCTTGAAAATACAATGAAAATTAATGTGGCAAATTTATTAGTACTGGAATTTATAGAATACATTTTATCAATATCTGGATTATGCAAATGCTGGAAGATGATGAACATAATCTGATATAATCTCTCATTCACATATACTTCGTATGAATCCATCATATATTTTTAATATACTTTTACACTGAGATAGGACCTTTATCCTGATCATTCTTTATGAATAAACAAAAAACCTAACCTCCAACAAGATAACTACTCTGTCAAACTATCTCAGTGAGCTGGTTTGTATGGTTGGTTAACTATTACGTCATAGTTTGGAATACTCTTCGAAGAATATTGACAGGTTAACTTATTGCTAACCCGGTTTGTATGGTTAAGTTCGAAGAAAAATCACTATAGAGTAAGTATATATATTATGATTTCTATAACAGCTTTCTTTTTGGCCGTGTGAGTAGCACCGGAGCTCCTCAGGAGCACAAAACACTGGCACCGACCCGTTCTTTTTAGGTAGAGCTTCAAGCTCCGGAGCAACACCAACAACCTTCCCCTGCCCCCTCTTGCACTCACCGGGAATTGGTTTCGTGCAGATTTGACAGATGGTTGACATTGGTGGTAAAACAACCTCACATTTTGGCTTTGTTTACTTTATTCGGCATTTTTACTGTTTTTATTGTGTTTCGAGTGAAATATTGTGACAATGGACCTGACAAAATATTATTCAAGTTTAGATGATGTTCACCGAGAACGGTATAAAGAGAAAATTGCAGTATTGGGCATTGATCCCTATCTTCTGAAAACTGAAGAATTATCATTAATGTGAAGTTATCCACGGTTTTCCGTCCACGCCACAGAACTATAACATATAGTTCTGTGGTCCACGCTTTGTGACGTGTAGAGAGTCGCAGTTGGGATGGAGGAAATTTTACGCGCAGCGTTGCCAAGTTTCCTGGATATAATAGCCGCGAGTTTGATGCTTTTTTGTGCATATTTTTCCCAATAATGAATGATTGTTGATAATTTTCGACCATGATTCATAGATAAATTCTTAGAAGTCAATTCGGATATATCTAATAACATCATTTTTGGCATATTTTTGCTCATATCTCGGTTAATACTGGACGAACGTTAACAATTCTTCCACCAAAACGATCTGAGTAACCCATAGAGTATACCCATAGTCTCAAATCAATTTGGGGCACCGTCTGGAAGACAGCAGAAAATAGAAGCTGTCATTTTTGACATATTTTCGCTAATATGGTTAAATTGGAGAACTAAAAAATTTTCTCCATCGAAACGTTTGGAATAATCAACAGAATGCACCTCTTGTTGAAGAGCAGTGTCTAACATCAAATTGTTTTTAGTTTCTAGGGTAACTAGTTTGATTTTTAAGTGTGATGTTGTTTAATGTGTAAAATATATATAGAAAATATATTTATAACTCTTTTCTGTGCTTGAGTATTTCCAACTTCCCCAGTCAAAACCAAAAGGTTATGGGCCTAGAAGCACATTAGGAAAAAGTAAAATAGAATAGAGTTGAAATAATATATAAAAACAATACTCCGTATAGACAGTTGTCAAAGTCAGAAAAATGGATAAATTTCCAAAACTCGAGAAGTTACATGGAAAATCAAATTTTCATTCCTGGAAGACAATGGTATATGCCTATATGGACTTAACCAATCTATATAATCTAACAACCGGCCAAGAAAAAGATCCAGCCTCGGAACCAGTACCAACAGATCCATCAGATACAAAAGAGTATGCATCAAAATGTGAAGATTGGAGATATAGGCATTCCTTGGCACGAGCATTCATCCTCTTCAACGTTGATTCGGATATTGTGAACCAAATAACGTGTTATACTCAAGCTAGTCAAATGTGGAAAGCTCTGAACGAGATCTATGACAAGAAATGTGAATACTCCTTGCATGCTCTAGTAAAATCTATCGTTGGAATCAAATGCAACACAAAATATGACCCCAATGAAAATGATAGCAATACTTTGGAAGACGCACTCCGTCCCTAGCTAGTTCTGCCAAACCAAAGGATCACTGTTTTGACCACATTACCAGAAGAACTCGACAATATAGTGGATAATTTGAAAACCAAAGAAAATCTCACATATGAGGATGTTTGTTCCCGTCTCATGGAATTATCTTTGGCTGCAACTCCAGTTGGAGAAAATGAAGCATTCGTGAGCAACCAAATCAGAAGAAAACCAAAAAGACAGCCTCTGGAATGTTTTTTTGCAAAGAAAACAAAAAGGACAGTTTCAGCACCAGTGATTCAAGATGGATTTTTGATACTGGTGCCACTTCACATATGTCCGGAAATAGGAAACTGTTCATCAATCTGCGCCCATATCATGGTTCAATTCGACTCGGGAATGATAAGAGAATCAAAGTAACACACGTTGGTGAGGTGGAACTGAAAGCATTACTTCCTTCGGGAGATACAAAAAATGTAACCCTCCATGATGTCCTTTATTCTCCTGAGTTAAAATACTCTCTCATATCTTGGGAAAGAATCAGAGCCAAAGGTATTACCATGAAGGGAAGCAAAACGAAATTACTTTATGGAAAAATGGAAGTATTGTTGGATGGATAATTTCGGATAAAAAGGAACATGTGTTTCAAGAATTTTATTCTGAAATTAGTAACGTTTCCGCAGCAGTCTGGCACAGACGTTTAGGGCATACTCCTGTTAGCACTTTCAAAGATGTTGAGAAGGTTGTATCTGATCCTCATGTTCTACCAAAGAACGGTCCTGAAGTAGAATATGAAAGCTGTGAAAAATCCAAGTCTACTAGAAAAATACCTAAGAAGCCAGGAAGCAGTTGTTCGGGTATATTGGAAAAACGTACATTTTGATGTCGCTGGACCTTTTTCTACAAGATCAGTTGGGGGCAGTTATTACTATATTTCTTTCGTTGATGAATTCTCCAGATACACTGAAGTTACGTTCCTAAAGAATAAAAGTGAAGTTGAAAATGCTGTCAAAGATTATATAACAAAAATGGAACGTCAAACAGGCAGAAGAGTTAGAATTTTCAAAAGTGACCGCGGAGGTGAATATAAGTCAAAGTCCTTGGACAATTTCTTCAAATCTTGTGGTATAAAGGTTGAGAATTCTATTCCCAGAGTTCAAGAAACCAATGGTCCAGCTGAACGTTCAAATCTTTCTCTCTGGGCAGAAGCTGTAGCTCACGCAAACTATGTGAAAAATCGACTACCTCATGCATTTAATAAAATAACTCCATACGAAATGTTTTTTGGTGATAAACCTGAAATTTTTCATTTCAAATGTTTCGGCCAAAAAGCTTATATCCACATCAATGCAGAAGAAAGACATCCAGGAAGCAAATTTTGCCCAAGAGCCATGTATGGTGTGATGGTGGGTTATCGTGATAAAAATGGATGGTTTCGTTTCTGGACTGGCAAGAAAGTCGTTGTTTCGAAGGATTATACATTTTCGACAGAAAATGATAATGGTGTAATTTTTCTCCATCCATTTGAGAGAAAAAAGACAGAAAGAAGTGTTGGAGATGAAGCAGGGGCCGACTTATTAGATGCCAAGGACATTCAAGAAGAAATCGGTGGAGGAACAGAATCACGAACTGAAAGTGAAAACACATCTGCTGCTGATTTTCAAGTTAGAAGAAGTCAGAGAAATCGCTATATCCCAAAATGTTACGAATATTTTTGCATGATAGCTTTGGATGAACCTTCAACATTTGCTGAAGCAGTCTCGAGTCCTGATTCAGAAAAGTGGATTGAAACAATGAAGAACGAATTCGAATCAATGAGGAAAAATGAAATTTGGGATATTGTTGAAAAACCACTTGGAGCACGAATAGTTGGCTTCCGTTGGGTATTTAAAATAAAATTGTCTGATAATAGAACAATAATGAAATACAAGGCAATATTGGTAGCTCAAGGATTTAGTCAGGTACCTGAAATAGACTACGATGAAACATTCTCTCCAGTGGTCCGGTACGATACTATAAGAATTCTTTTGGTACTATAAGAATTCTTTTGGCGGCTTGTGTACATCAAGATATGATAGCCAGGCAATTCGATATCAAAACTGTATTTTTGAATGGACATTTTGAAGTATTTATGAAAATTCCAGATGGTCTAGATGATGAACCAGGGGAGTGTGTTTCTTGAAAAAGAGCATTTATGGCCTCAAGCAATTTCCCCGACAATGGAACCAGAAATTAATTTCTGTTTTGAAGAAAATTGAATTGAATCAATCTTTGGTGGACCCATGTATGTTCATATCAAATGATGGACTGCAAATAGTAGCCATTTATATAAATGACCTTTTAATTTTGGGGTCTACTAAAAAAAAAAAAAAAAACAATTAATTAACTAAACAATTTTTAGATGTCACTACTGAGGGAGAGTGTTGAAGAGCAGTGTCTAACATCAAATTGTTTTTAGTTTCTAGGGTAACTAGTTTGATTTTTAAGTGTGATGTTGTTTAATGTGTAAAATATATATAGAAAATATATTTATAACTCTTTTCTGTGCTTGAGTATTTCCAACTTCCCCAGTCAAAACCAAAACCTAGTCCAAAACAATTTGGGGCACCGTCTGAAAGACAGAAAATGGATAAAACCATAATTTTTTACATATTTTCGCTCATATCTCGGTTAATACTGGACGAACGTTAACAATTCTTCCACCAAAACAATCTGAGTAACCCATAGAGTATACCCATAGTCTCAAATCGATTTGGGGCACCGTCTGGAAGACAGGAGAAAACAGAAGCTGTAATTTTTGACATATTTTCGCTAATATCTCGGTTAATATTGGACGAACTAAAAAATTTTCTCCACCAAAACAATCTTAATAACCTATAGAATGCACCTATGCTCTCAAATCAATTTGGGGCGCCAAAATTTTCTGTCCACGGTTTTAAATCTTAATATGTCAAAGTTAATATTGGATGAACTAAAAAATTTTCTTCATCGAAACGTTTGGAATAATCAACAAAATGCACCTATAGTCTCAAAACAATTTGGAGTACCGTCTGAAAGACTGAAAATGGATAAAACCATAATTTTTTACATATTTTCGCTCATATCTCAGTTAATACTGGACGAACGTTAACAATTTTTTTACCAAAACAATCTGAGTAACCCATAGAATATACCCATAGCCTCAAATCAATTTGGGGCACCGTCTGGAAGACAGGAGAAAATAGAAGCTGTCATTTTTGAAAATTATAACTTTTGCTTCGAAGTATACATCGTTATCAGGAGTAAAATATTTTTTATTCGCTAATCTGTACCTGATATATGAGACATGTGACACTCTCTTGTGATGTTTCAAACTCCTTACAATATTTGAATTTCGCGGCCAAATGACGTTTCCCAATGTCGCGGGATTCGGCTTCCTCGAGTTGTTCCGATCTTCTTTACGCCACCTCATTTCGAGGTGAGCGTGAGAAGTAAGAACTAAAAACATTTCATTTCCAGTGCTGCCAATTGCCGTGTAATTACACGATTTCCGTGTAATTCGACCTCGTGTCGTGTATCATCCGTGTAGCGACATTTTCCGTGTAATCACGAGAATATGCAACTCAATCTTATTTCATAATCACCGATACGCTGATCTCAGGATGTATACATGGGTTTTGGCTTTCCTACTGCGTACTGTTTTCTGATTGGCTGCTGACTAGCAGTTTTCATATTGCAGCCAATCAGAAGACAGTGCGTGATAACTGATAATGTACGCTGTCATCTCATCAAGTGTCTAATCGGCCGACTAGAGAAATCCCGAGAAATAACCACAACACTCATAATTATATCATAAGATATAATTACGAGTTTTGTAGTCTTGTCGTTCGGAATGATAGTTTAAAAATCAACCGCTAGAGGCGCCTGTGAGAAAGTCGCCATTAACTTCTGTAAAAGTCGAAAGATGGATGAGTAAAGTGGGTTGAAAAAAGATGAACCAATGTCAAATATCTACTAAATTGTATGAACAAACTTAGTAATATTTGCGGAATGGGGAATTCAAAATAAGACTCTCCTTCTGGTTGCAATTCAGAAACTATACTTGTTTTGATACCTTCAGAAAGAAAAACGATTATTGCCCAAGTAGCAGAGTCATAAAATTAACATAATGACTTCTTATACCCTCTTAAACACCACGTATTTGTATGTTTTAGAACCAAAAAGTTCATGTGCGTTTTATAACCTTCAGGGGTTGCTATGACGTCGTGTAGTAGATATAACGAGATTTTTTCACCAAAACAATCTAAATAACCTATAGAAATATGAATTTGGTGGATTTGAAGTAATGATAGTTCTGATAACGTTTAGCGCGTTGATTTTTTGACTAGCCTCGTATAAATTAATTGAAATGGTCTAATGTAAGAATTTGTACCCAGGTATCAAATATCCAAAAATATATAGGGTGTTCCGTGTTCGATTCACTTCCGAAAAAACAGATACTGAATAAAAAATTCCAAAAATTGATCTATTTAAAAATCACCGAATATCCTTTTCGTATCGGAAACAACTGGGTGAATCACTGTTTAATTTCGTTGTCACCCGGTGGGTTATTTTGCTTTCCCGAATGCTATCTCTTTATCTCTCTATAATAAATGAAGAGATAATAAAATAGGTTATTCAGATTGTTTTGGCGAAGAAAATTTTTTAGTTCGTCCAATATTAACCGAGATATTAGCGAAAATATGTCAAAAATGACAGATTCTATTTTCTGTTGTCTTCCGGACGGTGCCCCAAATTGATTTGAGACTATGGGTATATTTTATGGGTTACTCAGATCGTTTTGGTGGAAAAATTGTTAACGTTCGTCCAGTATTAACCGATATATAGGCGAAAATATTTCAAAAATGACAGTTTCTATTTTCTCCTGTCTTCCGGACGGTGCCCCAAATTGATTTGAGGCTATGGGTTTATTCTGTTGATTATTCCAAACGTTTCGATGGAGCAAATTTTTTAGTTCGTCCAATATTAACTTTGACATATTCAGATGAAAAAACCGTGGACAGAAAATTTTGGCGCCTTAAATTGATTTGAAAGTATAGGTGCATTCTATAGGTTATTCAGATTGTTTTGGCGAAAAAAATTTTTTAGTTCGTCCAATATTAACCGAGATATTAGCGAAAATATGTCAAAAATGACAGCTTCTGTTTTCTCCTGTCTTCCAGACGATGCCCCAAATTAATTTGAGACTATGGATATATTCTATGGGTTACTCAGATCGTTTTGGTGAGAAAATTGTTAACGTTCGTCCAGTATTAACCGAGATATGAGCGAAAATATGTAAAAAATTATGGTTTCATCCATTTTCTGTCTTTCAGACGGTGCCCCAAATTGTTTTGAGACTCTAGATCATTTTTTGATTATTTCAAACGTTTTGCTGAATAAAATTTTTTAGTTCGTCCAATATTAACTTTGACATATCAAGATTTAAAACCGTGGACAGAAAATTTTGGCGCCCCAAATTGATTTGAGAGTATGAGTGCATTCTATAGGTTATTAAGATTGTTTTGGTGAAGAAACTTTTTAGTTCGTCCAATATTAACCGAGATATTAGCGAAAATATGTCAAAAATGACAGCTTCTATTTTCTGCTGTCTTCCGGAGGGCCCCAAATTGATTTGAGATTGAGTAATTCTATGGGTTATAAATTGTTTTGGTGGAGGAATTTTTAGTTCGTCCATATTAACCGGGATATAGCGAAAATATGTCAAAAATGACAGCTTCTGTTTTCTCCTGTCTTCCAGACGATGCCCCAAATTGATTTGAGACTTGGGTATATTTATGGGTTACTCAGATCGTTTTGTGGAAAATTGTTACGTTCGTCCAGTATTAACCGAGATATAAGCGAAAATATGTAAAAAATTATGGTTTTATCCATTTTCTGTCTTTCAGACGGTGCCCCAAATTGTTTTGAGACTATAAATGCATTCTGTTGATCATTCCAAACGTTTTGCTGAAGAAAATTTTTTAGTTCGTCCAATATTAACTTTGACATATCAAGATTTAAAACCGTGGACAGAAAATTTTGGCGCCCCAAATTGATTTGAGAGTATAAGTGCATTCTATAGGTTATCAAGATTGTTTTGGTGAAGAAAATTTTTTAGTTCGTCCAATATTAACCGAGATATTAGCGAAAATATGTCAAAAATAACAGTTTCTATTTTCTCCTGTCTTCCGGACGGTGCCCCAAATTGATTTGAGGCTATGGGTATATTCTATGGGTTACTCAGATCGTTTGGGTGAAAATATTGTTAACGTTCGTGTAGTATTAACCGAGATATAAGCGAAAATATGCCAAAAATGATTTTATTAGTTTTTTTATTAATTAATCATTCATTATTGGGAAAAATATGCACAAAAAAGCATCAAACTCGCGGCTATGATATTCAGGAAACTTGGCAACGCTGCGCGTAAAATTTCCTCCATCCCAACTGCGACTCTCTACACGTCACAAAGCGTGGACGGAAAACCGTGGATAACTTCACATTAATAGAATTATCAACAGATATTTCACTTTTTCCCAAAATAATGTATCCTGATATAGTAAATTATTTAGTGGAAACGAAGAGTGCTTTCACAATGACTGAAATGAAAGCATATAAAAGTTTAGAAGCCTTGTGGATGGGGGAAAATAATATATGTTAAGCAGATACATTCTCATATCTTTAAAGGTGAACCATCTTACCTATAAAAATACTGATAACTTATAATGCGAAAACAGGAGGAAGTTACATCGATAGGTAGAAAAGCATTTTGGATGCCACCAACTAATAAGCCAGCTGAGCCCTGCAGAGTCTCATCACACCCAGTTGACAATTTGTTTTTACGACATGTAGTGTTGTTTCCTCATCGTAAGACCTTGTTGCGAATGTGTCCTTTCATATAACGTGAAACCATTTTTGGAAACTATGTGTTTTTATATATACGTTCACATTCAAATATATGTTAGTATTGTTTTTCAAGTAAATAAATTTAACGCTGGCCAATAATTAAGTTTGATATTTGTCCTCTTCCGACAATCCTATCTATATACATATATATTTTTGGTAGGGAGTTCTTGCGATTCTTTTTTTGAAATCAAACTTAAATTAGTGTTATAGATGTTTCACTCTGGCCAGGGGCATCTTCAGTATTTTTTTTTCCTTTTTGGTTTAATGTTTTTTCATTTTATAGTTTACCAAATAATCTTGGTGATCATTGTACTTAGGAAATATGATTTCTTTATTGTATAATATAATTATTGAATATCGATGGCATGTTGTGTGCGATGACTGTGTATATATATATATATATATATATATATATATATATATATATATATATATATATATATATATATATATATATATATTTTTTGTATGAAAATATGTTTTATATATAATTATTGAAAATAAAACATTTTTAATGGTTGAATTATTTATTTCATAAAAAAGGCAAGCCAAATATTCTACAATGAATTTCAAGTTAGAATGTGAAAATATACTTCATCAAATAAATTCCTTCTTTGGACTTCATTCGGCACCCAGCTTATTGAATACAGTGGTACAACATACCCTAATGAGGAGGCACAACGCTTTTTCTTACGTGACGATTTCTACCAGTCAACACCTATCACAAGCCGCGTGAAGGAACTTCTTTCAAAAATCCACCCTTAAAAAAATGCAAAGAAAAATTCCATACTTGGGTTAGCAAATCCTCAGCAGACCACCATATCCAATTTATCTATATGAAATACCTGTAATCTTTTATATCTATCACATACATGGGTATCATATCCCATATTAATGGATGGTACCCAATCGGGATGGGTTTCTTCCCTCAAGGAAGCTGGCTCTCCTACAATATTGGGAAGTCGTGTTTATTAAAATGTGTCAAATTAAATATTATTTTTATGGTGGCTATCTCTTCATGACTCACTGAAATATATTATAAATAAATTAAATAGATTCAACATATTTCCTTTACCAGAGTGAAAATGTCTGGAACAAACTCTACCATATTTCGTTAACTTATCAGACCAGTCTTTTCGTTTGATGTATCCAGGCTGCTTGCCTTCTCTGGGAGATTTCATAATGTTTTCTATTTCTTACAACAGCAGATGGAATTCTGATAGCAGGGTCAAAAATACAAACGTACAATTTACCTAAAAAATCGTATTCGGCCGTCTTTTGATGCATTTTTGTTGCATTTCACAACAGAACAATATGAAGACATGATCATCTACGAATTAAACAATAACACATGTAATCCAACTACTGAATTCTTTTTGAAATAGGTAAAAATGTTCAATTCTCCAACATAAACAAATCGGAAAAGTAAGGTTGTTTTAGGCTCATCCAGTATTGAAACGACCTTTTGGTAGGTAGAGAGGGGGAAAACACGAGTGGACACGATTTGCTGTGCTACGGCGAATCTTCACCAGTGTCTTGGCATGCAACGTTTGAAAGGTTAGGTTTGTTTAATTAATAAATAGGTAGTGCAGTTATTTATTCAACTTTGCAATAGTTTACTCGTTACCTTGCCAAAATGCCCAGTGTTGAGTACTATTCAGTAGCGGAAAAAGAAATAGGAGTGTTAGGAAAGTTATAGGAGTGTAAGTTCTCTACGTCTCGTGAATCGACTATACCAAATAATTTGGTACGCCTATGGAATTTCTATTAATAGCCATAGTTAGACAATGGTTCGGGTATCTTCGATAAAAATTGGTTGTTAGGTGGGGGAAGGCCAAAGTGGTCGTTTCAATACTGGATGAGCCCAAAGAGAGTACAGTTTACTCTCTTTGGGATGAGCCTACCTCCAATGTCAACCATCTGTCAAACGTGCACGAAACCAATTTGGTGTAACAAGCTCTTTTTGGTTATGTTTAATGTTTGTTGTTTTTTTAGTAGCGCAGTAAATATCTTACATTAATAGAGAGTTATTGCAACTTAGAAATAAGCGCTGTATTAAAAGATGCGCTAATAAAGTATCGTCTAACGTGATTTCAAAAGTGAACTATTCAAAGTGAGTGGCATACATCCCAAAATAAACTACGTACGATCAAGCAAAACATTAATCCGATAGTACCTATTTCAATCAAAAGATCCACGCAATAATGAACCGCCTTCGGCTAGGACACACAAGACTTACACATGAATACTTGATAAAACATAGTGCCATTCCAATATGCGAAGACTACAATGAGCAACTGAGTGCGAAACATTTTCTAGTGGTCTGTCCAAGATTTTTCGTGAATCGTCTAAGTGCGAATTTACACGATCCAATAAAATTGATCAATAAATTGAACAATAAAATTGACCAATATGGGTTATATTTAAACCTGACAATTTATTGGTAAATTTTGGCAAGAGTTTCTACTCAGGAATACCAACATACTGACAAGAAATGGTTCAACCCGAATATTATTCAATAGCTTATTGAATTGACTCTGATCTGTTCTTTAATATCGTTTGAATTGATAAGGATCTGCACTCGGGAATTTTTTGTGAACTAATGTCGTTTCCTTTTCCTCTTTTCTCAATCCAAGATCTAATCCACCATCTTCTACATCTCTGTCTTTTATATTCAGCAATGCACATTGCTGCGAATGTAATGCAACGTAAATTATGTTTCTTTTTCGCACTATCATTTTTCTCGCGGTTATGGTAGGGTATGTAAAATCGCGTAAATAATAACATAAAATCTCTGTTCTAGCAGGCATCCAATTCATGCCATTCATGGCCGAAAGTTACTGCAAATTGTCACTAAAAATTGATGAAAAATTAGAACCGATTCTAAACTCATCAATTTATTGGTCAAGTTCAAATTGACGAAAATTTTCTGTTTACACCTATCAATAAAATTCAAGGTCACAAAATTGACCAATTTATTGGACCGTGTAAATTCGCACTAACACACAAAATCGCAAATGACATGTCAATAATTTTAGGACCATCCTGTCAAACTAACAACCTGATGGACTATCTGCAAGACATAGGCTTACTCTATAATCTGTAAATGTATAATTTTTCGTTACTCCTCTTATTGTTACATGTAATTTCATGTGAAACGTTCCATCGCTAATAACCAGTTGGAAGATGCGACTTTGTTCTGATAAAAAAAAAGTGAACTATTGCAAGGCGCTGTTGACGAAAGTAACAGATCTCTTTAACCAAACCTACAAGTTTGTATTTATATTTTATGTGGGCTTGATTCGTAAGCTGCTGTTGATCGAATAATATTTATTTTACATTTCATTGTCATTATGGAAGAACAAATAGAGATAGCAATTTCAGCTGGGGACAATGATGAAGATATTGATGAATTAATCTTCACAATATTGTTGGGTTAGAAAATATACCATCGCCAAATGGAACTGCTTCATTTGATTTTGAAAATGTATAGACGAGAAGTGCTTAACAAGCTTTAGGTTTTCAACTGGCGACAGATATATGACAGAAAAAAAACATCCGTCAAAATAAAGGAACTTTTAATAAAAGGTTCTTTGCCTTTATTTAAATAAAGTAAGGGATGCCTGTATTTTAGATTGAGGATATCCTCAAAGTCGGACACACTGCGCATGCGTATATGTCAAAATAAAAGAAACTTTATTAAAATGACTATAAAACGGACGTAGCAATAACTCTCTAACACCCTTTAGAAATCGTTCAATAAAGTCAGCGCTTATTTGTAAGTTGCAATAACTCTCTAATATTGAACTTTATCTAAGAGTAACCAAAACAATATGAATAGTGCAAATGAAAAATAATTGCAAATAAATGATGTTTGTGATATTTTGACTATTTATTTTAATGTTTTCTAAAAGATATTTTTTTCTTCGAACTTATCTTATTGAATATTAAGTTTTTTATTTATCCATTTTGAGTTCAACGACTGTTTAGAGTAGGGGTTTTTTTGTGATATTTCAACAATTTATTTCTCCATTTTGAGGTGTTGATATTTTCTTCAAAATATTTGATCTGTTTGGCAAAGTTGAGCTTCACATTTAAACTTTATAGATCATTTTTGAAGTGGAATTTTCTGATAATTTCACCATTCTGTGCTATTCTAGGATTTTTGTTGAGTGGATATTTATTGAATTATGTTTCATGAATTTTATTGAACATTTACATTTGAAAAGAGAGTACACTTCATGAATTAAACATTTTATTGAAGACTTGCTGTTGATTTTTTCTCCAACTTCAGCTTGCATACCAATACCTAAGGATGATTGGCAAGATACCACAGAGATAGTAAACTCGTTTTCTTGGCAGAAACATTGGGTCGTCCAGCAGAGTACGCAGAATGATATTTTGATTGTTCGAAGAGACCTGAAATTTTTAGAGTATATATATACATATATATATATATATATATATATATATATATATATATATATATATATTATATATATATATATATATATATATATATATATATATATATATATAAGAGATATATTCAATTTTTCAAACAAAAGGATGTATACCAATGATATTATAAGTTGTCTTTCATGATACGTGAAAATTGGATTTGAATTCATTGTTGTCATATTCCTTCACAGTTTCCTCAATATAATTTTCAATTCTGGTACGTTTTCTCCTAGGCCCCTTTCATCAGAATCAGCAAACAAACTGTCCAAAGAGCTAGTAGAGTCTGAACACCTGGTCTATCCATTAATGCCTTGAAAAGTTAATACTGATTTGAATCCACTCATCTTTCATTGCTGTTAACTTACCATTATCAACATTTCATTTTCAGAATCTGACATATCTAATATAATTGTTAGATTTTCGATTAAGCTTTCTAAAACCCTTCAAATCAATTCAAACTCTTCAACGAAAACAATAAATAGAAAAGAAACAGTATATATCAAATGTCAATTACTAAATATTATGCGCATGTGCAAAGTATTCATCCTGAAAACACCACTAAAATCCGTTTTATTTGGGAGCAGCTCAGGTGCATCAAACACGGTACAGCTCCAGTGCACGAAGCCCCAAAAAGAAAGCGTCTTATGTGTGCACTGCTGATTGACTGACATTTGAGGTTAAGGTCGAGTCTATGGTCTAAGGTTCCAGTATCAGTATTTATTATTTATTTACATTTTAAAATTCCAAATAATATAACGTTCTGAATTATGTCACGACCTGAATATATTGCTCCACCTGAAATCGTGAGTAACTACTTAATTTATTTTCTGTTTGCCTTGTTGACCACCTCGTAAACTATAATATTTCAGTTCTACAATGAAGATGAAGCCAGGAAATATACAAAAAAGTAGGTATATAATGCAAAAAATCAGACAATCTAGAAAATATAAAAATTTCAGCTCAAGAATGATCGATATTCAGGTTCAAATGTGTGAACGAGCTGTGGAACTACTAGTTTTAACTGAAGATTCTCCATGTTACCTTTTAGATATTGGATGTGGTTCGGGATTGAGTGGAAGTGTTCTCGAAGATCAAGGACACTTTTGGGTTGGTTTGGACATATCAAATGCAATGTTGGGTAAATCAAGAAACATTTTAAATTCCCCAAATAGAGTTCACTTTGTTTTCAGATATAGCAATAGAAAGAGAAGTGGAAGGTGATTTAATGTTGTCTGATATGGGGCTAGGTTGTCCATTTAGGGCAGGTTGGTATGAATTTGTATAAACTAAATAGAAATGAATTTGAAAGTAAAATTACATTCAAAGCACTCCCAGCTTTCCAACTGAACTTGTTAAAAAAAAAATGGAATATTTTTGAGCAAAGTAAAATTAATGTAAACCCAAATTTAGTTATATTTGATCAAATATGACTCACATCAAGTTTCTTTATGAAGCTGTTTATCCCATAAAGTTATTCAATTATAAAAAATCACATAAAAAAATGAATGTGAAATCATCTGTAGTTTAGGTGACATTACATTTTAAACACACATTGAGTCCTCAATAATGGTCCAGCCATTTTGCTATATACTTGTTTAATTTTTTTTTCAAAATCCAATTTTGTTAATTATGTTATGACATTATTGAAAAAAACTTTTGATCTGGGGAACTTTTAGAGACTGAAGGTGGATTTAGTCAACTTTTTTCAGCAATAGGAATAAGAATAGCAATAAGCAAAAGAATAATTATGTACTGAACCTATTTTATACAACAAATTTAGATTTAGTGATAACTTTAGGAATTACAGGACACGTATGGAAAGTGACAGTTTGCTCAGTTCTGTATTCTAGTAAATATAACTTATTTGGCTATTTTTAATTTGAAATGGGTTTTGTTTATATATATACAATTCTCGAGTGGGGATCTAATAACTTGGTAGACTTCAATGCAAACAAAACACAAGCATGTCTTTTCTCTAGAAAAGCCGATCTCACTGTGCCTAACATAACTTTGTCAGGAGTAACCATACCACTGAAGTCATCCATATCGATGCTTGGTATTACTATCAGCAATAACCTTTCCTGGGAAAATCACGTGAGGCCATTGCCAAAAGTGCATCCCAAAAACTTGGTTTTTGTTTAGTGCCAAGAGCTATTTCACCCCACTCAGCTGCTTATGATCTATAAGGCACAGATCCGACCTGTCCTGGAATACTGTTCCCATATTTGGAGCGCGCACCTAAACATATCCTGAGGCTATTGGATTCTGTCCAAAAGGGCAATTCGTCTCTCGCTGATGCCTCAGCTACAAACTCGCTCACTTGTCTGGAACACCGTAGAAAAGTTGGCGATTTGTCTCTATTTTATAGATATTTTCATGGGCGATGCTCTTCTGAAATATCAACAATCGTTCCTGCTTTGGCAGTCTCTTCGAGACTAACCCGTCAAGTTCAGTCATCACACCCCTTCGTGGTCACTTTGGAGACCTGCAGAACATCACTTTCCAAAGACTCGTTCATCCAACGAACAGCGAGGCTTTGAAACTCATTGCCTAGGGAGGTGTTCCCCGAGGCATACAACCTCCAGAAATTTAAGAAGAACACCAACTCCTACCTTCTTTCCCTTGGTTCCCACGATGTTCTCTGAACATTACAGGATATCACTTTTCGTGGGAACCAGAACATAAAAAAAAATATATATATATATATATACGTACCCGACGGATGATTCCAAGCCCAATACACACAATAGGGGTTTGGAAGCCCAAGTTGATTTTCACTTTATCAATGTGTATTTCCATGGAAAATATGATTACATTTTTGAAATTTTTAATGTGTAGTTTGTGCCAATGTGTTTTTTATCGAAAGGAGTTTGTATCGATTACTCAACAGTTTTCTGAAGTTGGATTCATGAGCAGGAAAAGTTTTAAAGGTCGATCGTGAATGTGTTCCCTGTTTTCACCTATACGTGAATATTGTCATTTCAGCTTTGAAAAACAAATCAATTATTCCGAAACGTCAGCGATAAAAAATTATTTGTACCCCTGGTCCCAATTCTTGTTAAATCAAACAATATTGAATTCGTGGGACGATGAATCATTTATCAATTGAGAATAGTACAGCATTATCACTTATGCTCAGTTCGAATTTTCAAATTTCTATTATTGTTGGAACTTTATAAACATCGAAACGAACGAACGACATGGGATACACCGTATTTGTTTTTTTGTTATTCCACAAGTTCTCAACTTCATAATAAAAAATGAAAATAGAAAAAAATCTTAAAAACTAATTCTTTATTCAAATGCACCAAAAATAAAAAATAATTTATTAGATGGGTGGGAAGTTATTCTGTAACAGATTCAAAAACTTCTCCTGCAATATTTTCAGATTGAATACAAACAATTTCTTGCGGTAAGCTTCTGAATCTGTTACTTGCAGGATAACCAACGTCACCCATCTAAAGATATTAGTTTTTGAATCTGTTACTCTATAACCTACGTTGCCCATCTAAAGAAATTATGTTTCTATCTGTTCTTCTGAATTAAAGCTTGTTTTGAAAATGCTTTTTAGTTCATATTTCCGTAATTCCTTTTGTCATTCATTTAAAATCCGCCACTCCAAATTCCCAAGCCACCAATTTCAAATATATTCGTAAAACAAAACTCGTTCACTTCAATGGATTCTTGAATTTTGACTCCAAAAAGCTCTTGATAACAATATTATTCAATATTGGATTAGATTACAAAAATTGTCCGTCATCTTAAATTATCTAAATCTGAGGAAAAAAACTCCCACCCGAAAAACCCGTACATATAATTGTATTCAAAATCACAAATTTTTTGTAGTATTCCTAGCCTCTGACCCCAAAATCCCCTTGAACCCAATTTTGCTAGATTCACAATATGAACAACAATTCTTGTCCACCATCTTGAATTCCCGAATGGCGAAAAAAGTTAATAATCTCTCATACTTTGAATAAAATCATATCATAAATCTAAAAATCGTTCTCCATACTTGAGCAGCCATCATGAATTCTAGAATTTCGACAAAAAATATGACATCCGACGCCAAAAACCATAAATCACAGAACTTGCCGGTAGCCATCTTGTTTTTGATATCGAAATGCATTTTCACCAGACTTATACACGTGTGCAAAATTTCAATGCCCTAGCTAAATTAGAACTAGACGAAATTTTGTTTGCGATATTTTACCTGAACATACTAACTAACACTACTAACATAGATCCTAATGGTGAAGTTAAATCAAAACTTCTATCAAATGAAAAATTCCCCCAATCAAACGATATTACCAAATATAAGTAAAAAAAGATGAATTACGATTCTCAGTTGAAACGTTGATACAAACTTAATAATACAAAAAAAATAATCGATATAAAATATCCTTCCTTAACTTTTGCAATCTTTCTTACTAGGTTAACCATTAATCTTGAACGATTCATCATGTCACATCACTCAGTTTCCAGATCGGGCGTCGAATGAATGAAGACGTTCAAATTTGAAGACGGGAGATGCACGTAATGAAAATACGTCATGCGCAATGTTGCCACTAATTTAGTGTGAATAATCGTCGAAGAAAATGGCCGGGCCTAGTATAGCTGACAGAACACAATCAACATATACCCAACGTGTTATGCGCGACCTGTCGGCAAGCATCAAGAACTACCCCGTGTATGATTTGTGGTATACGGCCAACTTAAGAAGCCCGACCGAAAATTTGTCATATGACGCCATGAACTACGTAAAGACCACAAAATGATTTACACATGCTAATAATTACGAAGCCCGATGCCGGGCTTCGTATGTCGGGGGTGGGCTTGGTATCTTATTCACAATATATCGTTTTGGGCTTCTTATTGACGGATAACATGTATATATATATATATATATATATATATATATATATATATATATATATATATATATATATATATATATAAAGCATCGATGGCATTGCAAGTACGTCTCAGCAGTTTAATTGTGATAAAAAAAATTCATGGAACTATGAAACATGTATTCATTTCTGTGAGTTGTCATGACATGTGCATTGTAGACAACATTTTAGCGATAGCCGTAAGATTCTGAAAGTTGGAATATTCAAGGTCGCGTTTTTAAAGTAATCGTTATTGCTAAAATCTAAATAGTTGACTAAATGAAACCCTTTGATCCAACAGATTCAACTCTTAACGTTATTGCTATTGCTATTACTAGTGCAAAACAAATTTGACTAAATCCACCTTGACTTTCATCCGGAAAATTTCCTTCAATTCGTTGCAAAACAATGAGACATTTATTAACAATAGACATTGCTGGATGAAATGTATTATGTGTGTTTTTTTATTGCAGGAACTTTTGATGGTGCTGTGAGCATTTCAGCTCTCCAGTGGCTATGTAATGCTGATAAATCACACCACAAACCCGTTCAAAGATTATATAAATTTTTCAGCACCCTCTATGCCTGTTTGGTGAGATTTTCAACACATTAAGGAAATATGCCTATGTTTGGGACTCTCTGATTAAATTGAAATCTTATTTGAATTTCATTATCTGCTGGCAGAAATATTCATGGATTTTATTATATACTCATATAATCAGAAAATTGAAAAAAAAATATATTTATTTGATTGACTCTATGGCCAAAAAATATAAGGCTAAATTGAAAATAAGTGATTAAGTATATCACCAATTATTCAATTTCTCCATACCCCGAATTCAGACAATAAATTTCAACTCAATCTTAGTAATACTAAACTTGTCACTTTTTAAACTGATAATATTCTGATATTTCAAAACATATCTCAGATATTCATCATCATCAAATTAAGGTGATTTTTAAAGTAATACAAAATGTCTAACGGCAAAACATATTTCTTTCAAATTTGTTTGAAATGATGTATTGGAAGGCAATTATAAAATTTTACATTTTCATTTGTCAAAATTAGGAAAGCCAAGATTCAATTTTTGATTATTCCATTGTTATCTACATTTAGTATTTCAACCATCAATATATATATATATATATATATATATATATATATATATATATATATATATATATATATATATATATACATTTTAGATGTGACATCTAAATTTGCGGAGTGAAGTGGAGTTCAATGGTTTGAAATTTTGTGCAACGATAGGTCACCAACAGCTGTCAGTATAGGCCAATCCACGACACCAAAAGTCAAGCTTCTAGTGCGTTCTGAGTAACGCAAACAAATCATAAAAAAAAGAGAGATTTGTTTCATGTCCAAGAAAGCCACCATCCGCCTACAGCTGTTTCATGGTTTCCCAATCAACAGGATGGCTTGTGGTCTTTCTCGAACTTTCTCTGAGAGGTTTGGTTCAAGTTCGAGAAAGACCACAAGCCATCCTGATGATTGGGAAACCATGAAACAGCTGTAGGAGGATGGTGGCTTTCTTGGACATGAAACAAATCTCTCTTTCTATATATATATATATATATATATATATATATATATATATATATACACACAGTGTGACCCATTTAAAATGGAACCACCCCTGTAGAAAACGCATTTTTCAATTGTTCTCAAAAAAAATATTAAGCATCAAAAACTGTATCTTGACACAAATTTTCATAACTTTAGTTTCATTTCCAAGGCACTCTATGGTTTTTTTTCTTCGTCAAAAAGGGCAAAAGTTTATTAGGCAATTTTTGTTTTGAATTTTGACTACACCACTGGATTCGTAGTCACTGTAAATGAAAACCATCAAAATTTCATAAAAAAATATTGGTAAACAACGAAGTTACAACAACTTCAATTTTGGAAACAAAGTATTTGATTATAATGTTTATTTAGATAATAGACATATTTAAAATCTGGCAACACTGCCGATATAAAGTAGAACACCAGTGAATTTGTACAGCGAAAATCCGAAGTCAATAGCTTATTCCGTTCTACAGTTATAACTCCTGAAAGTATGGTAATGAGAGCAAATTGTGGTGGAAGCGATTTTGTAATAAAAATCTGACTACGCCACTGGATTTTTAAATTATATTTCCTTAAAATAATTTATTTAAGTTTAGATTATAAATGTATTTGAAAATAACAGAAAATTAAAAATTCATTCTCAAGACAATGCAGTCTTCCATAGCCGATAAAAACGAAATGAACCGAATCAAGTTTTAAAGTATCAAAATTATTTATTGAATAATAAAACAGAAAGCAGGACAAAAAATGTTCCTTTTAAATTCTGCAAAACTCAATTGAAACAAGCTTTTAGAGAAGGTATCAATAATTTGAGGAAAGCTGAACTAATACATTAGGCATAGGTATTGTACTAAATCAATAGTAGGCTATGATTTAGTACTCCACAAATCGCTCACATTACCATACTTATAACTGTAGAACGGAATGAGCTATTGACTTCGGATTTTCGCTGTACAAATTCACTGGTGTTCTACTTTGTATCGGCAGTGTCGCCAGTTTTTAAATATGTCTATAATCTAAATAAAAATTATAATCAAATACTTTGTTTCCAAAATTAAAGTTGTAACTTCGTTGTTAACCAATATTTTTTTATGAAATTTTGATGGTTTCCATTTATAACGATTACAAATCCAGTGGTGTAGTCAAATTTCAAAAAAAAATTGCCTAATAAACTTTTGCCGTTTTTGACAAAGAAAAAAAACCATAGAGTGCCTTGGAAATGAAACTAAAGTTATGAAAATTTGTGTCAAGATACAGTTTTTGATGCTTAATATTAAAAAAATATATTTTTCAGATTGACTGAAAAATGCGTATTTTACAGGGGTGGTTCCATTTTAAATGGGTCACACTGTATATATATATATATATATATATATATATATATATATATATATATAAATATATATTGTGAATCAAATTGTTTCAAAAAGAATTTGATATGGACAAATTGGTATTCAGTGCAATCCATTTAAAAAATCAATGACACTTCTGGTGATTAATGTAAAATTATTTATGACAGCCTCAATTCACGTTTTTTTCATAATAAAAAATATGAAGAAGTTTTTTTATCTAATATAACTATGCCTGAAGTTTCTCATATATGTTTATTTCTTTAGAGTCGTTCAGCTAGAGCAGTTTTTCAGTTCTACCCAGAAAATAGCGACCAGATGGAACTCGTTACCGGGCAAGCAATGAAAGCAGGATTTTACGGTGGTATAGTTGTTGATTATCCAAACAGTACCAAAGCCAAGAAATTTTTCCTGGTTCTTATGACAGGTGGGAGTATACCACTACCCAAAGCACTTGGTACTGACGAAGATTCTCAAGGTGTTTATTTTATATCTGAAGTGTGAACAATCTTTCTGATGGTATTTTCTTATCTATTCAAGAAATATTCAATCCTTACCGTCAATTTATGCTGTTTCTACCTGTCACAATAATTGACAATTTACTAAAGAAAAGTTGTAAAACATCGCAAATTTTTGGAGATTTTTTCGCAACTGAAATATAAGTACTGAATTGAAGAACCGAAACATAATGTTTATGATGTGTAGGAGAATGAGATCATGCTGATGCTGAGTATTTAACTTCTATCTCTCAATCGATTAGTACAATTTAAATATTTTAGTGATATATGCCTGCATTTCAACTTTACAGGGGATAATTCAACTTGTACTCACATGACAGTTGTAAGATCTTTTTTAAATTAATGAAACCTGGAATAATTAATATGGAGCCTAGCCCTGGTAGGTAGATTGTTGGAAATCACTGGCAATTCCTGTATTTTTATTTATTTATTTAGCACATAAAGCTAATTTCACATTGTCAAAGTAAAAATAATATATATATATATATATATATATATATACACATACACACAATTCGGTTACAGTCACAAGTATAACAATTATATCACACTAAAGATGTAAGAAATAAATTATACAATAGAAAAACAATAGTAGAAACATTGTAATTCAAACACATTAAAACTTCTGAACTGGGTAGGTAGGCTAGAGTAATAGTGACAATCATGTATGACACTTGCGTAACAGACATATTTTCAATTCTTTTTTGAAAGTTGTAATAGTGCCGCAGGTTTTCAAGAAATCTTCTAATTCATTGTAACAGACTATGCCTTTATAAAAAATAGATTTTTCTGAGCTTTTTTTGTTTTTTGTCGAGACTCGTATATCTGCTCTTCTTCGTGTATTGTAGTTGTGCAAACTGTTGTTCAATACTAATTTAGATGACAGATATGATGGGGTTAATGACATTTTCATTTTATGGATTAAAATCATAGTAATGTTGTCTCGAGAGCCAATTCAATGTACGTAACATGAACTTGATGGACGTGTCTCTTGGAACATTCAATATAGTTCTCATGGCTTTATTTTGAAATTTCTGCATCCGTCCCATCTCATTTTTATTTGCCAGGTACAGTATAGACGAAGCAAAGGTGAAATGTGGCAATATTATCGTATTATATACTGTTTTTCTAGACCAAGGTGTTAAAGATGGCGCCACTCTAAACAAGAAGTTTATGTTTTTTGATATTTTATTGGTTATGTATGAAATGTGTTCTTTGGAAGTTAAATTTCTATCGATAATAATGCCCAAGAATTTAATCTTATCCACCATTTCCACCTCCTCCTTACCAATTTTAATCCTATGATTATTATCTTTGAACTTCGCATACTTTTTGTGGTTGCTAATTAACGTGAATTTAGGTTTTTTTGCATTAAGTTTCAACAGACTAGCATTACACCATTGTAAAATATTCTCCGCGTTGGGTGTATCTGTTAGGGTTTGTATATCTTCAGAACAGTAATACAATAATGTGTCATCGGCAAACAAATGGACTCGACAGTTTTCAACCGAATGAACAATATCGTTGATATACAGCAGAAACAGCAATGGTCCCAATATATTTCCTTGAGGTACGCCGTTTTTATTTAGGACTTCATTTGATATAGTGTCGTTAATTTTAGTTACCTGTTTTCTGTTCTGTAAGTAATCAGTGAGCCAGTCGAGGGCTTTTCCAGTTATACCATACTTCTCTAGTTTGATAATTAATTTGGCCCTGTCAATTGTTTCGAATGCGCGTTGGATGTCCAAGAATACAGCTCCAATCATAATATTTTTGTCGTAGTTTTCCTTCCAGTCATATAGAACATTTTGCACAGCTGTTTCACAGCTGTGTCCTGTTCTAAAACCTCAGTGGTTTGAATATATGTTATTTTCTGTTATATGTGTTATGAGTTGTTCATAGACTATTCTTTCGATTAATTTTCTAGTGTTGCTAACATATTAATTGGTCTTAAATCACTAGCTTTATTGCAGTTGGAGACCTTAGGTATGGGTATAACTGTTGACAGCTTAAGGGCCGATGGAAGCATGCCCGTTAATAATGAGGTATTAACTAGATTCAAAAGCGGTTTTTCGATGCTATCATATATTTTTTTTAGGATTTAGGCTGTTATTTCATCCGGACTACCTTTACTTGGTAAGTTATATACCGCCTTCCTCAACTCTGTGTACTCTATGAGCCTAAAGTTATCGAATTTATTGTTTGTTGTTGCTATTTTATCTGTATAATCCCTTATAAGAGTGGTATCTATATCTGAAATAATCTTATCAATACTCGCGACATAAAAGTCATTTAGGCCATTAGAAATTTCTTTTGGTTCGTTTATTTCTATATCTTCGATTTCAATTTTTTCCAGTTTATATTTTTTTCGTTGATATCGATTTCAAAGTTTTCCACATTTTTTTGGAATTGTTTTTAGTACCGTCTATCTTATTCTCGAGGAATGCTTTCTTTTCTTCGCATTTAATTTTAACTTCTTTATTCCGATTGTGTTTGTATATATCCCTATTTTGAAGAGATTTATTTTCCTTATATATTTTATAACTAGTATACCTTTGCTTTATAGCATCATTAATTCTATCATTCCACCATTCCTGAAATCTTGGTTTGATAACAACAGTTTTCCTTGGCGCAATCTCATCTAATTTACTTATGATGGTAGAGAAAAAACCCTCAAAGTTTTTATCAATATTTTGGTGCGTATACTTCCAGTTGACTGACATTAAACTTTGGTTAAGTGCTTGAAAATCGATTTTGCCACGTGTAGAGATATATTTAATGTCTTTTTTGGTTTTGTTGTTTGTTGATCTCAATACTAACTATATAATGGTCAGATATTCTTGGTGTTTCGTGAACTGTACATCTCAAATTTTTCAAATTGGAGAAGACCAAGTCTAGCATGGTACCACCTGCATCAAATGGATGTGTAATTTGTTTTACTAATTGGCTACAACTTTCGTCAGTCATGATATTGTTCAATTTTTTTCGATATGTTTCGTTTTCCTTGAGCCAGTCACTATTGAAAATACAGGGTGGGTGATGTCTTGGATATAGTTATTGCTCCATTCTTCGAAATTATTCAAAAAACCTGCATTAAAGATGCAACATACATTTGATATCAAACTCTGCAACCACACATGTTCAAAAAAAAGATTAAAAAATTGTTTTTATAATACGCCCAATTGCATCAATTGTACTCATACTAACATGACTGTCTTCATTATTTTTGGATTTGAATAATTAATTGTTTTTGACTTGACGTAAATATTTTATTATGTGCATAATGTGTCTTCATTATTTTTGGATTTGAATAATTAATTGTTTTTGACTTGACGTAAATATTTTATTATGTGCATAATATGATTGAATAAAATCAACAAAATGATTCAAGATGCAACGTACCACACTGCTCAAAATTAACAAAATAAATAAAGGTACAAATTGCAGTGACTGCGAAAACTTTCATCTACGATTGTTCTAAAATAGATTAAACACCATTTTGTTTTCCTGAATTTGAATATACATTCAATTATGTTGAATTTCGAACTTATTGTTTGTATGAGAGTCTAAGCAATTCTTATTAAAAATTATAGCAAAACAAAGACCAACAAAATGTATATATTTAAAACATGCGTTCAAGTGGAAGGCAACTAGCAATATGTGTATAATGAAACCTCTACTCGAGGTTATAATCAACCAACGTCGTTTTAGTTTTCTACATGTTGTTCTTGATCTGCATAAACGTCAATTTTTTAGGTATGTAAAGGAAGTACTTAGGAGCCTCGAATATATGATTGACGCTTCTTAGTAATGAATTACAAGAAGTAAAATAAATGATAACTAATGTAGTTCTTACAAATATAGCATTAAATAAAATAACCTTATAGGTTATTCTCCAAGCTATGTACATGAAATCAATCAACACAAATCAAAATTATCATGAACAATCACAGTCTGGTTTGAATAAAAAAATAAAACAATCAATGGCTCACTGAGCTTGCAAGCAATGTTTCGCGGTTAAGGTTAACTGACATAGTGAGAGTCGAACCGCCGCGTTTCAATCAATTTCGTGATTTTTCATAGGAGAAATCTTATTTTTGAATGGACTATCAACTGAATAATACGTTAGTTTACACTTTTTTATAATAACGTTTGTTTACTTATTTATCTCTCATTGTTAGGTCTCTATAAGTGTAACCCGGTTGTCACGGGATCAAAGGCAAATTTTGGATTTTGGGTTATCATACTATAAATATTTTCTTTCGGTGTAAATGAGTGCTATCTTTGAAAAACTTTATAGAATAACTAAAAATACCACCAGGTTAGGCATTCATATTTTCTCAATTTTTTCTACAAATTATGGTGATTGTAAAACATCCGTGTATAATTGAAAAAAAAAGGTTGGCGGTGACCTAGCTATTTCAAGACTGATTTGAACGAACTAAAGTCCCAAGACAGTGAAATTGGCACTTCGATCCCTAAAATTATGGATTGAAATACTCAAGTCCCATGGCTTGTTTGTCGTTGAACTTATTTATTTTTCTGGTTTAGCTATCGATAAAATGGCGAGGTAATAAATCGTTGTTTATGTCAATATAATAGCCTCCTACAATTCCAGTAGCTCTTCTAAAGCCATACCTATAATAAATATGTTGCACTTACACTGTAAACTTTTGCGGCGTTGGCACAATGGTGTTTGTTGGATGTGTGATTTGTTTGTCATTTATATCCAAGGTTCATACAAATAATTTTATATATAGCAAAGGAATAAAGTGTTTTAGTCTCTTGTCAATTTTTTTGTCTAAAATATAGTATGTTTTCGGTCCAAAATTATACACTCTAAATGAATTTAGGTTCATAAACATATTGTTTAGAAAATGTTCAAATTCTTGACACGCATGTCTGCCAAGCACACCCAATTGCTCTGTTCTCAGAGTTACACATGTTTATTATGCATTTTTTACTATTCTTGGTATTTGTAAAGCTAACAAAATGACAGCTATCACAAATCACTAATTGAAAGAATTGTTCAATCAAAATATACCTTGTAATATAAAAAACATCACAAAATAAGAGTAAAAAATACTAAAAATGTCTTTGTAATACCTAAAATGAACAAAGTGAACAAAAAACGATGCAAGGAAAATATTCGAAACATTCTTCAATGTAAAAACCGGACGTTAGGCGAAGAGGTATATTTTATTTTTTTGCTAGAGGGTATATAATTTTAGTTTTTTTGCTTTTGATGGCCTATTTGTCTGTCATTTTGTAAAATACTCTAAAACGAAGCTTGAAAGAAAAACATGATAAACCAATGTGTTTAATACTCATCTAAAACGGTTCGTTACTATAAAATAATAATTTTCATAATGCACACTGACAGATCCACTTCGTACCAACTCCATAAATTAGCCCCTGGCGGCGATGGGTATTAATTTGACAAAATTCAAAATCTGAACATTTTTGAAAGAAAACCATGGAAGTCTTGTAGTTTAAATGTTACCAAATGAATCCTATTGAAGAAGTTAGTTGAATCAAAGTAGTGGAAAATTCATTAAAACTTCCAAACCCACCAAAACTTTCCCGGATTTTAATGTTTTTTTTAATATTTGTTACATTCAATTATTCAACATCAGAAATATGAGTGATGGGACAGATAATTCTTTAAACCCCAAATTTTAAATTTTTGAATGTTTTTTGCTAAATTTTATTAAGGTCCAGTTTTGAAAAAAAAGCTTTGGGGTTTTTTATTTTACAGGTTTTTTGATATTTGTATATTTATCACTATATTGTATATTAATGTGAGGGATAATGTTCACATCAGAATAAATTAATTATCATTGAATTTTAATACGATAATATGAAAAAAAAAATGTATTAGTCAAACAGTTTTTTATGTACAAATACAGAAAACTCTAATAATAATAATTTCAGGTTATATAAAATTTAAAATAATTCAAACAAAGGAAAAACAAATGTTTCAATTTTATTAATTGTTGTCTATCGCTAAAAAAATGCTGCAATTGTTTACACCCAAACATTACATAGAGGAGAGCAATAAAGACCACTCTTTCTACAGCCACATGCTGGACCACATCCAGTTTTGCAAGAGCAGAAAATTATTTTCATGATATTGTTCGGTACTGCGGACTGCATCTTGGCAAATATTTTTCTTCCATCCTCATACCACTATTGAGAAAATTCAATTCTGCAGAAACTGCTTCTAGTTCACTCTTGTCACGGCTGTGACTTTTTCACACTTTTACTTTAAGTACTTAGTGCACCTAAACTCTCTTGGTCTCGCAAATGTAACAACAATTTTCTTAGAGTATATCTTTTTGCTGTTCCTGTAACATATGAGAAAACCGTTTTTTACATACATGATCTTAGATATATGAAGATCAGATTCAATGGAAATACAACTATTATCCAGAAAATAAATTAATAATACATTTTTTATAATATCGAAAACTGAATTACATTCATATAATAATTAAAAATATTTCAAGTGGGCTAACATTTTCAGAATTATTGAATCAATACGTTTCAAATAGACAAACACAATTTAGTTAATTGAGTAATTATTTGTTGGAACGTCTCATAACTTATATGCAATGTAAGCGAGTTTGCTGTAATGCAAGTAATAAAAATAATTATTTTAAAGCATTTAAATGTTTCCCAATAAAAACTAAAAATACATCAAATTATTTTTACCACAACTTAGAAAAAAAGCACAAATTAAATGTTCGCATGAGTTTTTAGTTATCTCTACACAATTTTTAATCAATTGTAATCAATTATTAACTTTTTTTCAACAATTCTCACTCATAATAAGTTTAATGGTTAATATGTTGAAAAATTCTTTTAAAGCACAAATAACTTCACAACACTTTAAAAGGTCGGTTTCTTATAAATGGTTATGGTATATTCTCATAAAATATTGTTTTTTTTCAGTTGAAAATGTATGCCTATATTTTTGCGTCTGAATGATTGGATAATATAACTTTATCAAAGGACATTTTGAAACTTCTTTATGCAGAAATTATTTTTTACACAAAATTTTCGAAAATAGTGATAGGCACATGAAATTCTATACAAAACCTTCACTGACTCGACTATAAGTGCCCAACCCATATAATTTCAAGCAGCTAGTTCATAGTCTGACGATATACAATCACAGTTCTAGATATATGCCTACGTAGTTATTCCAAGAATTATTGACACCAATACTTGTGTGAATCCGTCACTGCAAATAATGTTGATTCATCAAACATATGACATATTTCCTTTACACCTTCACTAATAAAAATTTAAACTTGCTGACCCGACACGTTTTCCTGTCCAAATTTCTATAGGTACCTATTCTCTATTTATTTGTTTTTCCTGAAAACTTTCGTCCGCTTAGAATTGGTTTTTCCTGTTTTTCTTTGTCTTGTTCCATCTAGGTTATGCCTGTGACTCTGTCCGCTTCCCGTTTTCCCGTTAACAAAAAAATAATTACACCAATCGTTCGAATCGTCAGTTATGGTCTTGAGTTCAATAAAAATGAATGTCTGTTCGTGTTCCTAAGCGCATCACTTGAGAACGGCTGGACCGATTTCATTCAAAAATCCCATAGTAAAGAGCACTTTCCCGAATTTTCAAATTTTCCGGGCAACTTTCCAATTTTCTTTTCCCTATAAACCGTCCTCGGACTATTACGAACATTTAAAAAAAATCGGTCCAGCCGTTCTCAAATTATGCGCTTACCAACCAACACAGTATAGATTCTGTCAACTTCATTGGCATGGATGACAAGACATGAGAATGTGGGCGAGTCGAATTTGTAGTCAGGTTGGCCGAGCGGTCTAAGGCGCCAGATTTAAGCTCTGGTTCTCGAAAGGGAGCGTGGGTTCGAACCCCACACCTGACCATACATAGTTTTTTTCTCGATGGAATATTTTTTTAGGTTCTTACACATCAAATGGGCTAAATACAACTTATATTTTTTCTCAATGAATTTTTTTTAGGTGTTTCTTACACAGCAAAGAGAGAAAGAATGAAACAACAACGCGGAAAGAGTCTGAAAAAGGGGAGGAATTGGATTTTAGAAAAGAAAGAAAGGAGACGTCGGCAGGGAAAAGAGGTTAGAGAAGACTCCAAATATACAGGACGAAAAAGAAGTGGGAGGTTTTAATGGTGTACATTAATAAACAAAATATGAAAACGAATTTGTTTTATTTACCGAAAGTATTTTGTGAACAAATTTAATTGTACATAAAAATATCAATTTTTGATCTTATCATTCATCAAAGAACAATGGGTGTTCAAGAGATCTACAACATTCCTAATTAAAATGCTTACTTTTTTTTTCAAATAATTAAGATATTATTTCCTCATACCTTCAATTCATAAAAAAAAACTATTTGTGGTAATGTTCAATTCATATTCTTTATACTTCAATCGATGGGGCAATAAATTTAAAAAAATGGGCCTGTCCGGGATTTGAACCCGGGACCTCTCGCACCCGAAGCGAGAATCATACCCCTAGACCAACAGGCCGATATATCTTAAGGTATTGATAGTATGTTATAAGTTACGGTAATATGAAATGACAACATTAAAGATTTGTATCTCGTTTCTTTTTCTTCGCATTCGCACGATCTAACAATGGTTATTCTGGTTATAAGTAGACTAGAAGCTCATTTTATTATTTAACATACCGTCTCTAGTCTATGCTGTTAATCCATAAAAAGCCAATATGGAGGGCAATAGTTTGGATGTGTATAAACAAACGCCTATAAGATACTTAGGTAAGCATTATATTCCACATTTAGCCTTATAAAAACAACACAGAAACAACGAATTTACAGGATACTCAAATGAAGTAGGAGAGGCGTTCAGATCAATAATTGGAAATAGGTGGGTCAACTTATCTTACGCGGTGGCCACTTTATATGTATTAGCTGACACAACAGATAAAAGCATCAAATCCCACAAGGTATGAAAATTAGTTGAATAATATAAAATGAAAGTAAGGAATAACTGCCAAAAAAACATTTGGGAATATTCAAATGGTGATAATTGTAGTGGTTATGCCACCATGTAGGCGTACCTGAGTATCCAATATTATTGGTTGCCAAGCTTCGGACAAGGAGAAATTAATCCTGAAAAAAAATTTTGTGAATAAAAATGACCTAGGAATAAGTTCGGAATAGCAACGTCTAAATGACACATGGATCCATCCTCAGCCACCACCATCGCCTACTTATTTCAGATTTTGCCTCATTCAAGAGGAACCCCTGCATTTGTCAGATTCCAATTTACAATAGCGGATCAGAAGATTTTTCATTTTGAGCGAAAGCATGCTGATTTTTTTTTAATTATTTGTCTCACGAAAAGTCCTTGATCAATAAAATATTATTAAATTAATTTTATTGAAAACAGGCGGGAATATCGAAAAATGTTGGGCGACTGAAATCATTATTTCTTTTGAAATTCTCTATAGGAAATGTAGGTATATATAATATGAAGTTTCTCTTCAGTAACACTAGAAACATTGGGAAAAAAACAGGAACAGTGGAAATTTGACCGAACTATCAGTAAATAGTAAATATAATTATATATAATAGTAATCCGTTTATTCAATAAATTCAGCATATACAGAACATATAGTAATTATCATATTATAACATTCAAATAAAATAATTTTGTTATCAACCTGATGATGACAAATACTATGTCGAAACGTCGTTAAAATAAATTATATGAATTGACTGAATCAGACCTTTATTCCGAGAAATTGAAGAAAATACATACACATATATACACAAACACATACACATTTATTATGCCGGTGATCATCCATCTCTAAAAGATCGACGTTCTTGACAATGAGAAAGTGTGATCAGTGATCCGACACCTTCACAATAGTAAATACATAGTTACTTGTAGCAACTGTGTACGCAATATGGCATAGAAATTTAATCTGGTGAGCTATGTGTATAATTAAATAGTTACATTTTAAGTGAGGTAATGATTAATATAAAAATGCAAATACTTATAACAAAGAAATAGCACACATATATTAAAGGTTTTTATATAATATTATTTTCTTTAAACGAGCAATTCTTGTATATAAATATATTTCCGCTATCTCGGAAACGGCTCTAACGATTTGGATGAAATTTTGTATTTCGATAAGGTTTTGCTTTTTAAGTTTATATAGGCGTCTTTCCTGGAAAAACTCGATTTTACACCAAACATTTTTTTTATTACGAATCGATATGTCTAGCGCCATCTCGGTAAGTTTTTGAGGTACTTGCATTGTTTCTATTGGATGTTGGTCTACTGGTACCTCTAAACTTTGTGAGATGGCGCTATATGACATTATCCGAATTCAATGTTAGATATGTTTTTCTTTGGTTAGTCCAAGAAACTCATACGGTTTATTTAAAATGTGTGTTTGTAGCCAACCTGTGCACTAGGAAAGATATTGCAATGCAATTGTATGTAATGAGTATATGTGATTCGTATCTCCGAAAAAACACGATTTTACAGAAAAAACCACCGAGCAAAGCCCGGTCGCCCAGGTACTGTAGTATAATGTGTACAAGAGGCATAATTTTTAATATATGAAAGTATACAAGATAATCACTATTTTTGAAATTCTAATTCTAGTTTATAGCATTCAGAATTTCATGAATGGTAACCTAGGTAATTCATGAAGCCATTTTTTAATTTGTTTCTTAAATTTTAATTTGATATTCAGGTTTTTTATTTCGAGTGGGAGAAGATCGAATATTTTCTAAGCTAAGTGAGCATGATTTCTCAGACCAATTGTCTTTTTGACATTTGTTTTTTCTGTTGAAAGATTTTTATTTCTGGTATTGTAGAAATGTTAATTATTTATAACAAATTTTGTGTTTGTTTTTGAAAGTGTCATCAACAGTGTTTGCCCGTATATTTGTCAAACATCAAATTATTTTCAGAAGCCATTTTTGTACCAGAACTTCAACGTATTTCATATATAGACCTTTTCATTTAACAGCGATAGCATTTGTTCTTTTTTTTGCGGAACCAACGACATGGAAGTAGGTATTCCAAATTTTTTAGGGTACATATTCAAAACTAAACTTGTGTGCAGAAGACGTTTGAATAAATTCAAATGAAATTTTCGTCTACGGCAAAAATCGTCTTTAAATTAAGGAGTTTCATCATTCCGCCGTACGTACCGCCCCTTTGTTAGATTGAGGTTAGGTTATTAAACAACAAATCCTAAATTCAAACCAAAGTATCAGCATTGTCTAAAGATTAGACAATGGTATCAGTATAGAACTTTTGTCTATGAACCAAAGCATACATCTGTATGGATTGATATCGAAGTACATGTATTTTTCAGAATTAACCTGTTGATATCAGGTTATTCTCCAGATCTAGCTGTTAATTCCATGATATGATTACAACACAAAACGAAGCAAAAAAAGAAGCCTGAACGTCTTCAAAGAATCGGAGTTCAATCTATTTTTGTGGATTCATACAATTATAACTACAACAAAGAAAACTGATTGTGTTTCTAGTCGGTTATTCACAATGAAATAGTGCTTAGCAAGTTATCCAATGCATCTTGGTGGTTGTACTCATCTAAAGCAGTGGTCTTGAACACCCCCAAAATCTTCCCACAGATTCGAAAAATCTGATGATTTACGAAAATGAAATAAATACCAACTGCTAACATTTGAGCAATGGAATCAAAAACACTATAACCCAATACAACATAAATTTTAATATTTACTTAAATGGTATTGATGGAAATATTCAAGTTTTTCGAAAGTGAATATTTGAAGCAGACTTGAAAAAACATTTGATTGATTTCACTTTTTATCTCAGTACACTTTTATTACATGTATAATTGCTTTTTTGCTACTGGAAGATTATTTGACAAAAACACAATAATTTCTAAAAAAGCAATAACAATCAGCATGTAATCTCATATACTGATACCAACAATAATGATTATGAATGTGCTTCTTCAAGTGCTACACTTCTGGAACGACATTGTATACCACCTTCAAATTAAAACTATATTGGCAGACTCATATGGCCCCATCCAGCAGAGAACCAGAGGGGATTATTTTCTAGACAGCATAATGCCTGATCTGAAAGACCGCTCGCCTTTCTGCAGATACCTTGAACCTTTTTGGCTCAAGCATTTTTATAACAAAATCCGAATACACTGAATAAAACCTTTTCAATGTGAAGAACACGTCAGAATTTTATACCCATAATCTGGGGGTTTCTTCTTCCACTGCCGTTAGAGAGAATCAGCTATGGGTTTCGAAGTGGAGGCAGGAGCTCGCAGAAAATAAATAGTTCGAAAGTGCCCAGTTCTGTGCCTCCTACAACTGAAGTTTTTTTACAATGACCTCTTGTTTTTTTTAAGGGATGAGAGAGGTCTTGCCACTACCCCTGTGGTCAGCGGTCACAGTCCTCTCACAGACAGAAGTATGTTTGCAGAGGATGAGTGTTGGACGAGTGAAGTAAATGAGGATCATTACGATCTGATGAACTAGCAGGGGTGCCTTGATACTCAACTCCCTAGAGGCTTAACAGAAAGGACATTTAAGGAAATTTTCAGGATGACTGTTTCTTACAGTGTTCAAATGTTTGTTTCTGGCTATATGACCTCTATCCAAATATCCAGCATTTCATTTAGAATTTTGGCTAACCTCGCCATAAGTACGGCTATTTCTAAAAGCTCATTTTGTACTTTAAGCTCTAAAAAATTGGCTAGGAGAAAGTGCCGGAAAGGTGGAGGACGGCTTAGCCCTTCTAAATATATATCCCAACTTTCTGAAAGTAATATACTTCTTTTTAGTTTGTGATTGAGGTTTCTGTTAACTCTCTATTTTATAAAAAATACTTCCATATGCATAACTTGTTTCATTGTTAAAGTTGTCATTGGAACTGTACTTGAGCCAAGTTGACCCCCCCCAACATCTTGGGCTGCGACCGCGCCTGCCTGACAGTGAAAAACACTGATTTTGATTTTCTGGTAATACCTTAATTTAAAATATATACTTTTTTAATCTTTTCGGTGTTTTATGCATTATCTTAAGTTATTAGTCACAAGAAGTTTAGATTAGTTTTCAATGAGAATATGTCGAAAGACAAAAGTTGGGCAAATTTTCTTATGACTTGAATCTCACATGTTTTGGGGCATGAGTAGCTCTTCAGGTTGACTGTCATTCGATATTTGAAGCAACATCGATCGTGATTGGTACGAGTACACTTGCATCAAACAATGTTGTGAATATATTGGTAATGCCAAGTCGTCTTTCGGAGGGGATGTTAATCCATTGGACTAGAATCAAGGGATATTGGGCTCGTTAAAGAATCCTACTCTGGTTGGAATCCCAGACTGTTCAGAAAAATTTCCGTTTTTAGGATGTGCTCACCGGAGTGAGTGATAAGCTTTCTTTGCAGAAATTGGCTGTCAAATAGCAGAAAAGAAGAAAATCTGTAAAATTGTAATTTAACTTCCGGGAACTTACAACTCCTGCATATTTATGCAGGAGTTAGTGTATTTACACCATTTTCATAGGAACGTCGAGTTAATTAAATGAAAACATAACTAACTAGTAGTAGATTTATTGGATATGTTGGATCTCACCACAGATCTTTCAGATGACAATAACTTACCCTTTGCTTAGTTCATTAGAAGAGAAAATAAAATAGATTAAGATAATTTCTAAATGAATCTAGAAATACTGTTTTTGTTTCATATTGCATTTTTTATAAGAATACTATTTCAATTTTGTTTAAAATTATGCATTATCAGTTTTTTCCAATAAATAAATGGTTGTTAATATGTTGTTTCATTGATTTTGCCAAATACTTTTTTTGATACTCTCAATCATAAAAAAAATAAGGAAAGAACTATACAAAATAATTGGAACATCCAATTTATATCAATATTTTGATTTTTTTAATGAATATATTTTATGTAAGTTGAACAAGTCTTTTCATTACATATTTTTATTTATTTATTAGAAACGGGTAACCCCTTTTTACAATTACAATTAAAGTATTATTCATCATACCTTAAACTAACATACTTTATTACTATAACTTAAAACTATGATTTCACATAGACAGAATATATATATAGTTTTATATCAATTATCACAGGTTTTTGGGAGGTAAATAATTCAGATGGAATATCATAAATATCACATTATTTATCACAGTGCGTTACAGTATTTCAGTTTATTTTTTAAAGATGACAGTGAAAGAGAAAATAGCAAGATCTACTTTGTTGCCGTTAGTTAACATATGTGATAGTGGCGAGTGCATGCCATAATTACATCTGTGATTACTTGGTTTGAATAAATAAGTATTTCTGAGAGGTACATGGAGATCAATAAGACCAAGACGGGACAGTAAAGCTCAGCATTTAAAAGTTTGTGTAACAAACAGATATCCTGTCTAAAATACCCTCAAATTCAGCTCTTGATATTATGAAACTATTATTTGATTCAATTCTATTCTTGTAAGATGTAATATGAATGTGTTATGATAATTATTTTTGGAAATTATTGAAAACATGGCGTGCTTGCTATCAGGCATGCAGAACTGATCACCCTGAAAAGTTCTTTCGATAAAAAAATCCCATATGTTGCATAGCTACTGAGTGGCAAATATAAATAAATATTATGTATTTGACACATTGAAATCAAAGAATGTCAGCTATTGCCAATGGTTCAGATATCAAACAGGATTCGAACCATTGCAAATAATACAAAATAAAATGAAAAAAATGCATATTCAGATAGCAGTACCTTGAATAACTTGTATAAACTAAACGACTTACTCAATTAAAATATATATATATATATATATATATATATATATATATATATATATATATATATATATAATACGAAGTGGAAAATTTCGTCTGTGAAAAATACATGAACAGAAAGATCGTAGCATATCAGACAAGTAATTAAATTAATGAAAAAAAACATCCTCAAGCGGGATTCGAACCCATGACCTCTGGATCTCTAGTCACTCTAACCAACTGAGCTATTAGGACATAGGTGCCTCCGCATATTTGTGAATCACTTTTTCATTAATTTAATAACTTATCTGATATGCCACAATCTTTCTGTTCATATTTATATATATACATACATATATATATATATATATATACATATAAAATGTTTTTTCGAAATTGATTGTCAGTACCTTATAGTCGAACCAATTTTTTGAATTCATTAAAAATTGGTTCGACTATAAGTACTGACAATCAAATTTGAGAATAAAGCAGACCGAGACGATTGAATACCTAGGAATAACAATCGATAAACATTTAAGATGGAACATACATATTCTGAAACTTTGCAATACCCTGAGAAGTATCTTATATCGATTCAAATATATCGCCAAATTTTTTGAAGAACAACATCTCAGAATGATTTATCACGCATTGGTTGAATCCAGATTGACATATGGGATAATAGGATGGGGTAGTGCACTAAAAGAACATATTAAAAATATTGAAGTTCTTCAAAAAACATTTTTAAAAATTTTACTGAACAAACCTTCCCGATACTCATCTGATTTGATATACTCCGAATCTAAAATCCTTGACATTCGTCAACACTATTTCCTTGTATCATCCTGTTTTGAATTTAAAACTAAAACTAATCTTCGGAGAATAGAACATTTTTACGAAACAAGATACAAATCCAAATACTTCAAAGTCTATAGGACAAAGATGCTTTTCGTATTTAGTACCAAGGTTTTTCAATTTTATTCCAGTTGAAATAAAAGAAATATCTTCGTATAGAGGATTCAAGAAAAAACTAGAAAACTATTTACTTAATTCACCCAGAATTACTGTTCATGAGCTCGTGGAGGCTGGTATAACGGCGTAATGAGATCTCATTCCATCTCAACTAATCAGTTTAATGTCTTCCTTCAATTGCCTTTTTATATATCATTTTCTATGTATCAGATTGCATATTTTAATTCTGTAATTTCCATTTTTTATATTCATTGACCACTAGGATGGTCGTATACTAGGCAAATGTTTTTTTTTTATCAATTCCTGTTGATGTAAAACTTCAATTGTCTTCACTATATCATTTTTCATATACTTTCCTGTACTTTTATGCAAAAAGGCTGTGTATTTAAATTGTATGTATTTTATAATTTACAGTTTCGCATTGATAACTGCTCTTTTGCTTCAAACCGTACATGTGTTATTTATCAAATCCAATAATGTGAGAAAATCTCAAATTGAATTCAAACATACTTTCTCATCGTTTTACTCAATATTCATCGATACTAATTTTAAACATAGGCTACACTCACACCACAGACAGTCACTGACTTTGTTTCTGTTTATTTGTGAAAAAATTGTATTCGTCATCATCTAAATGAAATTGTATTTGCACACTCTTCCTTTATAACAAATAAACTTATTATTATTATCATTATTATATATATATATAGGGAAGGAATTATGGACATTCAGAGAGACACTGGTCTCATCAGTCTGGTGAGTGCAAGATGAACAACAATGTTGTTCATCTTTGCATTCTCCACCGCTGATGAGGAGCCCAAACATGTCTACGGTTAACACTTCTCTGAGGGCCATGTCCATTAAATTCCTTCTACTTTGTTTTCAACAGTCCCCTCACTATTACTCTCTTTCATATATATATATATATATATATATATATATATATATATATATATACCTATATATAGTCTCCAAATTTGTTCTTGATTCATTCTATAAATTGGGCAAAACTTACAACTTAATTTAAAAAAATAATTCATACACATTCAAGTCATGTTTAGTTGTTATATATTATATTTTATGCCTATTATGAACATTTCTACTGTTTCTTGGGATTAATCAAACCATTATTATTGTATGGACTCAAAAACTGCAGAAGGTTACAGAACGACACTGCTGCTGTCTACATTTAAAATTATTTTCATAAAACATACATATAATACGAAAGAACATAACATACCTGGGTTTCTAAAAAAAATTACTGTTGTTCCGTGTAAGTAGTTGTGAATTCATACACAATGAAAATATTTTTCAATTATAAATTTTTGCACCACGAGAATGTTGCAGCATTCTATATAGGTTCGTTACGTCCTATCCTATATCTTTAAAGTTACAATACAAAACATCAGAAAATATACATCATATCACAGAAGTTCTTTCAACAAAAAATACTAAAAAACTATACTTAACAATACTAAATAAAAAAATGCAAATTCGAAAAAAATCATTCAACCATGGAAATCATTTAACCAATGATGATACAAAGAGGTTTGTTAGAAATTCAAATTCCCAGAAAACACGTTGATGAAATAGTCAATGTTACTTTGTAGTTGTCAATTTATTTATCTACCATACATAAATCAATTATTGTTAAACCCACAGGTTGGAGAACTGTCAATGGCCATTTTATGTATTTAATTTCATACCAATAAAGATATTTTATCATAAATATCAGTTATAATTGAAGACAAATGAATAACTTATTGACATAAACTTCCAATGATCATTGTTTCTGTTCTCCTATGCTCATGGCGGAGGAAAAACAATACAGCAAAAATAAAGTAATGTAACTGAAAAACACAGCCAGATTTTTTGTGCACAGACACTAGGCTTGTTTTGGTTTGCAGTAGGGATGGTCCTAGAACCCTTCAAAGTAGTTACACAGTCGTTTATTGAAATAAAATATTTCACGCTACGTTTGTCCTACTCTTTAGAACCGATTCGGAATCGTCCTGACTTCGAACCAAAACAAACCTTGTATATTTCTCCTGTTGCCTCCTGTGATATTGATACACAAATTTTGGGTCTCTGTTGTATTACTTGACTTTCTTCAGATTCACCTTCGATGGATGCTTTTACAGTTGGATCTATGTTCTGTGTTTCATGGAAAACATATCATTGAATAACAGGATACATCATGAAATAAAGGCCAGGTTGAGTTTTTCTTCGGAAATGTCTTCACTCAAAAGGTTTCAGAACTCTGTATGCAATATGTAGTATAACTTGCTGTGGAAAAAAAAAGGAATGAGACCTGAAGAAATAATCATATAAAAAAAGGAAAATTGTCATATTATTTCTCTTTTTTATTTTTAAGTAATATAATCGTAAAACTTGGCTAGTTGTATATAAAATTCAATGACAACAAGATATTCATAAGAGTTTATCCAAGTTAATTTGAAAACAAGATCAATGATCACAAAATCTGCACTTTTTTAATTACTGCAATGAAAAGTTTGTTATTGGTATTCAGGCTTGCTAATAATTCTAATCAACCTGAATAAAACTTCATATATATCACTTTTTGAATTTTTACTTCCTGATAAAAAATATCCAGGGCCAAACGTTTAGTAACAATCAGTTTGTGTGTTGATTACTCCATAGTGAGCTAACTAGAGCAACTCTACTACCAGCCAAAAAAAAAAAACAAATTTGATTCCAAAATACCAGCCCACTCTCAATAAAAGACTATTACGAGAAATGATGGAAATCAAGAAAGATAAATTCAACATCAACAAAAGAAAAAATATTGACAAACTTCACTAGTCATTTTGAACTCTTAACTCTAACTAATGTATTTAATATCCCTCGAAATTATTGATATATTTTTCTTATCTGAGTTTATGTTACAAATGTTTTGATCCTTTTCCACGATTATCGTTAAATACAATAACCGAAATGTTGGGTTGAATTAAAATATTTCCGCTCTTATTCTGACCCTCCTTTCACGAATACTTGAACATGATATTTGAAAAGTGTATTCCAAACATTTTCTATGATTGTACAAGAAAAATATACCATATAGAAAATATGAGTGAATTTTGTTGAAATTGTGTATATATGCTCTATATATAGAAGATTAATTTTTCCAATAGTTTGAAATTTCATGTTATCAATAGACTGCATAAAAGTCAACATACAATAACTGTAGCATGCACATATACTCATATCATCAAGATAAAAGCAGCGCATGTGTAAATTTGACAAATATTGATTGGACCAGGGACCCCAGAAACTTCATTTTAGTGAAAGAATGTGTTTTTGACTATGTTCTGTTAGGTTTAAAATAATGTTTTTCAGATATTGGCACCAGAAATATATGTGTGCCTCTAGTGACTTAACTGAAAGTTGCATGGAAACCACTCAGGATTGATTATGATCATGATCACAATCGATCTGGACAGACTACGTCTGATCTGTCAGCTACTGAATCGGAGGTCGTCCCCAGGTATCTTCAAAATTAGCTCTTAGAGGGAGAATCTTCCCAGCAACAATACAAATATCCCCAGAATAACGATAACTATTAACATTTTAGAATACCTTTTCCTAGCAAGCTCCACAGATTCCTCTGGCAGAATGGAACCAAATTGTGGCAAATCGAATGTACTACAAAAAATCAAATTATTACTATTTCTATAATAAGTAATAAGTTATACAGCATGATAAACATGTGAGTAGTACCTCTCTCTGCATAGAAAATTCCCTATATTTATAAATTGAAGATTTATATATGAGGTATTATATATATATATATATTTGAGATATTTAAAATTAATTTAGGCAGCTCAAGAACATCCATAGTCTCCATGAAATTTGTATGAACAGAAAATAGTGTTTCAAAACTAATCTAATGTTGGTACAGTTTTATTCAAATTAAAATTAAAATATAAAAATATGTTTATTTTTTTTTAAATGTTAGTGTGTTTATTCCTTTGTATGCAAACTTTTTCAGAGACACAAGCTGAAGATTTTAATTCTAGTGACAATATCGATTGGTTTTTGACAAAACATCATAAGCGATAAAAGTAAAATTCCACAGGAAGCTTTTTTTCTTACACTGTCTTTATTTCAATACTCAGAACTCTCAAAATGTGTAGGACTCTATTATTTCGGCGAAAAATCGTTCAAGTGAATAAAATCCAGTGCAAGTTATTATTTTCATTGAATATTGTTGCATATAATAGTTTGTCAAAACAATTTCAAAGTTCTTCGATTTGGATCTGTCACTTAAGATACTCATGAGATGTTTTGTCGGTATCAAATTCGATATTTTGAACAGCTACAAAGTGTAATCTCGCAATATAACGTCATGCAATTTTTAAGTTAAAGTGCACTCCACTTTGCAGTAATCGTTATTAGGTTTTTACGTGTTACGTTGTTCTGTCAACATGGGAATAAAATATGATCATAAGCGACAGAAACAGAATCATAACCGACAAGATTTTCTGGCATTTACGATCATCTGTCAGTAGCATATTGTCGTAAATGTCCGAACACCCTGTAGAGTACATTATTTAATTTCAGTTTTGAACTGGTCAAGGTAATGTTATTTTTCGGAACATGCCTTGTTTTATTGTGTCAAAGTTTCAATGTAAAAAACACTAAATACCGATTCATAAAAAAGCTTCTGATGGTTTGATCGGGGAGTTAGTTTTCAGTCGTGCCATAATAAATGAGATTCATTCACTTGATAATTGTTCTTGTTCCTATTTGAATAAATGTTGTTTTTCTATTTTTCTACAAAAGCTAGCCGTGAACAACCCCAATTCACAATATTGGCGTTTACAATAAAATATAGCAATTATTGGTATTTTGTTGGAACCAAACTTGCACTTACAATAATGATTTCAAGCACTTATGTCCAAATGAGCATAAATAATATGTTGAATCACGTGTAGATTATCATAAGTAACAATTTGGTTGAAAAATCCAATGTTCAACAAATTTGTTGCTTACAATGTTTTGTCAAAAACCCATCGATCTGTTATATTGACAGATTCTTATTAATATAAATAAAATACTACCTACTGAAACAAATGAAAAGAAACTCACATTTTTGGAGGTGTTCTAACTGGAGGCTTCCGATGAATGATGGGCAGGCACCAAACTTCAAATATCTTTTACCACCAGGTTTCGTAATAAAGTCTTCTTCGGTGAAATGATCTGAGCAAACAAATTTACCAATGGTATCTACACCTTCCAACCCCAGAAAAGATGACCACTGAGTTCTCCTAGGTTCTTCAGGAAATCTGTTACATTGATATCAGGTTAATAAATTTCATAGGTATTCAAAATGATATAAAGTGGTTTCAAAATTTCACAATAAATATACACAATCCAATTTTCCATTAAAATTAATATTCGTCAACACGTCGTTGGTTATAGGAATCTTGCATAATTGATGGGATGAACTCGATTTGAAACATACATAGGCCAAGAAAATAGTTTGGTATTTACAGAATTGTGCCATCCCAGAAGACCTGCGCAGGTTGAATCACCCAGAAATACCTTATATTTTGTTCTATAAAATATTTTGAATTGTATTGATGAATAAATCCTTTGCATTTTGAATAATTCCAGAAATTTATCAAGACCTGAGATGGATGATTTCCAAAAAGGAAATCTGCAGAGATTTTGAGTGATTCAATAATTTGGAACATAACCTTAAAAAGGCGAGAAAGAATGAATGGCAATTGGATTTGAATAAAACTTTAGAGAGTTCAACTTGATTAACAGACACTTAGTTTATCATAATTGTAGTGAAGATCAACAGCAAAACTTACCGGTGGAAAGATCTCGGCTGATTCTCGATGAATTTCTCTTCACAGGATATGCACTTTGGAACCATGATTATTATATACACAACCACAAAAACAGTTTCTGAACTGAACTGGGAGGTTAATCAACAGGACGGGAAGTAATAAAAGTCGTTTAGAGTTCAAATCGACACTTACAAAATTTCTAAAGTCATTACCGACCCAAACGAACGACACTGAATGTACCAAAAATTTGATGACAAGTGACATTTATTCTCAACATTTGATTCGTCGAAAAATGTTTAAATCCCCTCCAAAAAAAAACAAGTGAACGTTGGTTCCGCATGCGCACAGCGAAAATGCTTAAATGAAAAGGTCTATGTATTGTTGGCACTTCCCCATCCTATTATGCCATATGATGGTTGGGACTGTACAAGAGAGCAATACAACATTTTTAATTGAGGTAGTGAAAAGAATTGTTTGAGAAACTTGAATTTGGGTAATAACATTCGTAATTTATTTACTAAATAATTCACATGCAGATCTCATCTGAAGTGTCTATCATGATGCCGAGATATTGTATGCTTCTAACCTCCTCAATTCCAATTATGGTTTTTCCAGAAAGATTACGGATATTCAAAGTGGTAATCAGGTAAGTGTGTTTGGTAGGAAGTGATGGGTATATACTTGTTTTTTTCAGTGTTCACTGTTAGAACATTGAACCAATTCTCATCTTAATAATAAGTTTTTCTACTAAATACCCCACAAGAGGTTATCTTGAACGATGGAAGATACTGACTAAAGTTGATCTTTGAGTCACATATGATTCCACACATAATCTTATGAACATCATGTTCATATATTCAAACAAATCAGTTTTTCTACTACTTTTGCTATGCTTGAAATCAGATAAATCGGTCTATACCGGTCTATACTTTCGTTTTGTCACCATTTTTATATAATATATTCGGAAATTGACCATTTTTGAATACTTTAGTAGCGAGGTGGCTCAGAGGACCAGGATACAGTTCATTTTAAGCATCTCCGAAGTTATTCCGCATCAACGCCTCCCTAAGAACACAAGTACATCCCAGGGACATCATTCATTTGCTACTAGGATGTCCCTGGGATATCCTTTGTCGGGACATGGTACATACTAGGGACATCCCAGGGACATCTACTTTCCACCAAAAAGGACATCCAAAAGGGATGTCTTTTTGGTACGTTCCAGGGATATACCAAGTCCCGACAATGGACATCAGGACACCCTAGGGATGTTCTATAATTAAAGTAGGAAATCCCAGGGACAACCCCTGGACGTCCGCAAATGTCCTTTTCTTGCATTCATTTAATTTGAAAAATTTCATGGAAAATATGGAAAAAATGAAATCCAAAGATTCTCAACACAAAACGAGTTTAATCAGAAATTAATATGTCATATTGTGTTAAAATATGATAAAAAAACGACAAACAAAAACTCATCCTATATATAAATTCATATGACAAATAAACAAAAAAAGACTAGGTGAATCAGTTGAAAATTGTACACATATTAGGGTATTGCAGGAATTGCATTTTTTTCTCTGTGGCTTCTCTCCTTGGTCCTCCTGAAAAACTTCTGCAAAGCCTCCTCAATCTGTTTTTTATTGAGAAATGACTTCAGAAGATCCTGTAACAAAGATATTATTGCAGGTGGAATTGAATTGACAATGAAAAAAATTACCAATACAGATATCATGTTATAGCTCTGGCCCATTCAGTTAACTTTGAATTTTCAATATTTTCATGGAAGTTCTCAACAGGATAATTTTGAACTAGGTCTTCTCATGATGTAGGGCTCAATTCTCCAAGGGCAGAACCATCAGACAAATTTTCAGAACTTGATTCACATTGATCAACTTCAGGAATATTTTATCTGAAATTGTAAAGGTAATGTTATATGAATATCATAATTTACAGCCATTAATCGACTAGTAGAAGGCCCATTACAAGCCTCTCAAGATTCTTAATTTTGTCTTCCAAGTTTTCTTGTCCTTTTATAAGTATAATATTTACTCAGTGTATTTTTTCTCTCAAGCCTTGAGGATAACTTCCTCCTACGATCCATTATATTAATATGTACCTATAATAGATTAATGAATATACTATAAAACATAATATTGAGAATCGAATAACCATATTATTGGAACAATCAAGTCTTCGATCCAAAAGATTACATTCAATATTTTGTATTTGTTTTACCAACCTTAAACTCAACTTCAATTTTTCCACTATGATATACACAACACTATAACTGATAAAATACTTCAAATGCCCACAAAAATCGTCAAACACAATAAGGATGCCGCTAATCTTTTTACATCGAACAAAGAAAAATTAGAAACTTGCACATTATGCAAAGGTGAGGTTAACCATTGTTGACAGATCACCAAATAATTCAAACAATGTAGCCAAAGCCAAACAGGACAAAACCACAGAAACCGAAATGTAATTGTGCTTGGGATTTGTGTACAATTTGTATCATTCTTGAGAATTTATATTAAGGGTATATTATGCATTAATAATTTTTTGCTTGCAAAATGGCAACTTCCCAGAAATTTCTGAATGTTGTCATTTTCTTCATAGTTATTTTCCAGAAAAAAAACAAACATTTTTAAAACAAAATATCAACTTTGAATTTTTAATGAACATTTTGATGAGTTTCCACGATTCTTATATATGAGGATGGATATCAGAAATACCAGGAACATAAATGGGACAACCTATGGATATACCAGATAGGGTGTCCTCTGGACATCCTCTGCCGGACATCCCCTGAATGTCCCAATCCTGTCCTTGTACCGCGGTACATAAAAAGGACATGGCTAGGACATCTCTGTGTTGTTAGGACTGGAGCTTTTCCTGATTTCAGGCTTTTCACAATATATGTCACTTCTATTGGGTTGGTTGGGAATAAGTACATACCTATATTCACGTAGTGTTCATTGAAGATATTCGCCATTTCATATTTGTCGTTTGTTACTGCTGCATAATCTGTTTTCACCTCCTTGGTAATAGTTTTTTTTTCATTGCAAATTTTTTTCACCGCGTTCCAAATTTCCTTCGGAGATCCTCGATTTTTTTAATTTCTTTGTTGAAATTATCGGCTTTTGCATTCTTTATCAATAAGTTTAGTAGTTTTTTGTATAGTTACGTTATTAGAGTGAAGTTTTGCCTCCTTGAATATTTTTTTAATTCACGGATACAATAAGTGCTCTCGTTATCCAGTTTTTCGTTTTAACATATTTTTCAATTTTGACAATTGAGTATTTTTTTCTACGCCAGTCTTGATTTTTCGTTTGATTGATTCTGTCACAGTATTCGCATCATTGTTTGATATATTTCATTCCAATTTCCATTTATTTTCATCGATATTCTTTTTTATTTTCTCAAGATTTAAAAATTTCTTATATTTTTGTCCTAATTATCTTTAGTTTTCCAACTTGATGCATAGTATTTACGAGTAATGATTTGTCATTCCGGATTCATAAATAATAGGCAGAAATATTTCAGATTCCAGTTTGGTTCTAATGAAAATGTGGCCTACACAACTTTTGGTGTCTGTGGTAACTCTAGTCTAGTCATTTATATACAAAACAAAGCCATCGAAGGACATAATATTGAGATATTGTTGGGAGTAGTCTGCATCAGAAAACAAGTTTATATTGATATCTCCAATTATTATACAAGTTTCAGTGTTCTGGTCCTTATTGTTTTGTAGGAGTTCAAACAAATTATCATTGAACAGATGAGGACAAGTAGCTGATGGCCTGTGAATAGCCATTATTCTTACTTTGTTCTTGGGACCTAGTGTAATTAAAATGGTAAACATTGAAATTAAATGGTTTAAATTAAATGGTAAACATTGAAATTAAAATAAAAAAAACAATGGTAAACATTGAAATTAAAATGGTAAACATTGAGATCTCCTTTTTTGTAAAGAGCATTTTTAGGATTTTATATTGAATGCGTTTCTGTTAGTACAAATCAAATCAAGCTTTTCTTCAAATGATTCTAAAAATATATTGGCCTCATCTAGATTCTAGTATATATTTCTTGTATTTGTATCAAATATCTGAAATGATTTCTCCCTAAACTTATGCGAAACTGATTCGAATTCTTGAATAGTGCTTAGGCTTGTATGTTTCTATTGGATTATATTCAAGTTCTCGGATATATGGGTCCATTTTATTAGAATAAGTAGTACAGACAGGGTAATTTATCATTCACATAGACAAAGCAAGAGTTCTTCAATGATTATTATTTGTTGTACTTTTTTGCACTCGGCGATGGGTTGTGCTGATCTTCGAGGTTGCTCTTCGAATTGGATCTGGTATATTTTATGTTTTTTTTTAGTTCTGGCGCAGCAAGCGGATTGGTTGTTTTGTTGTGGATATATATCCAGTTGGCTTGATCCTGCCTCTATTGTAGTGGGTGTAGAACCCAGCGAGCACAAAAGTCCCTGGGAGGTTTTGGGATGTTTTGAAAATGTTGGCATGAGGATGTTTTTTTGAGATGCAATATGTACTTCCCAAATAGGACTTTAAATGATGTTGGAAGTATTGTATTTGTTCTTCTGTGACATTTCTTTGTATGCCTACTGAGAGGTATTGGCAAAGTCAAATTTTTTTTAACGTGTGGATATTCTTTCTAGACATAACATATAGTTCGCCTTGAGAGGTTCATCCCAGATATTGAGAGATTGATCAAAACATCGGAATGCTTACCCCAGAAAACATCAAAAGGTCTAAAGCTTCGATTTGGAGACAATTTCAAGACTTCCTTGCTGAAAAATAGTACATTCTGCACAAGTGTACATCAAAAGAGAAGCTCTCTCCAATTTTACAAGATAAAAATGATAGGTACCTACCTATAATACTAGTAAGTTGATATTTTTGGGGCACCCTGTACTGTACAATTATCCGATAATCGTGCACTAGTGTATGATTATCACGTAATCACATTCTGATTGGTTTAAATTAACGATTTAAACATGTCAGTTTATAGTTGAAATGTCAGTTTTGACAGATGAATGAAATTCTCTTCAAAATTAGTGTTTAGTTAGTATATTTCACATCGAATCTGTTTCATGAAATGAAATCTTGATTTCAGTGCCCTAAGAAATATAAAAGCCTTGGAAGTTATAAAAAAACTTTATTTTTATTTTTCAACATTAACACTATCATCCTAACAGAATAAATTAATGGAAAATTTTCACTCAGAATGTGTTAAGTTCGTTTTTCCAAGAAGAATCTCCGTTAAGATCACATGATAGACATCCTAAAAGAGGGATGCATTCTTGGTGGTATAAAAATTGAAAAAAAACTCTATTTCAAGTAGACACCTTCAAATATCCAAATAAATAACAAAGGGCTTCAGAAAGTGATCTCTAAAAATGTTTTGTTTACAGCAATTTAATGTGCGCAAAACGTTTTGTTGTGTCTATGAAAAGGCTATAAAAAAACTTAGGACAAGTTCTTTTTGTGACATCCCACGGACATCCTGAAAATCGCCACCTGCGGCGGACATTGACAGTTCTATTTATATATAAACAGAACATCGCAGTGGATGTCCAATGTCTCAAAATCTCGTACTTTTAACATCTCTGAGATGTTTTTGTGCTTGTTGGGAAGGTGCGCTATTGTTTTTGTAGAAAATAAACTTGTTAGTTTCTGTTTCCTCTTCTTGTTCTTCGAGTTGTTGGTATATATATATATATATATATATATTGTTATGTTTAAATAGTTGAAATACAAATTATAAATAAATAAAAACATAAATAAAAAAATGTTCGTATTTAGTAATCTGTGCTAGAGGGTTAAAAATAGGGGATAATCCATTCAAATCAATTTGGTTGGCCGACAAAATAACAGAAAAAAAAATCTTCGAAATCATTCGTAAACAGGGAGAAGGAGTGCTTATGCCAAAAAACATTAAAGAGGTTGGAAAGAGAGAATGAAGAATGAAAAGCCATTCAAATCAATTTGTTTGGCCGTCAAAATGACGGAAATAAATAATTCTTCAAAATCATTCGTAAACAGGGAGAAGGAGTGCGTGTGCCACGAAAACAAAAATGAGGTTGGAAAGAGGGATAGAAATAGCCATAAAAATGGGGATTTTTTTTTTCAAGAATTTATTTTTCTTTTGTAATTTTGACGGCCAAACAAATTGATTTGAATTGCTCTTCATCTTTTATTTCCCTGTTTACGAATTTTAAAGATTTTTTTTTCTGTCATTTTGACGGCCAAACAAATTGTTTGGAATGTCTCTTTATTCTTCATTCTCAATCCTCTTCCCAACTTCTTTTTCGTTTTCGTGGCACATGCACTCCTCCCTGTGTACGAATAACTTAAAATTTTTTTTTTCTGTCATTTGACGGCCAAACAAATTGATTTGAATAGCTCTTTGTTCTTCATTTCCAACCCTTTTTCCAACTTCATTTTTGTTTTCGTGGCACACGCACACCTTCTCCCTGTTTACGAGTAATTTTAAAGATTTGATTTTTTTTTTCTGTCATTTTGACGGCCAAACAAATTGATTTGAATGGCTCTTTATCCTCCATTTTTAACCTCAACTCCCTTTCCAACCTCATCCTCGTTTTCGTGGCACACGGACTCTTTCTCTCGGTTTATGGGTGATTATGTTTTTTTTTCTGCCAGTTTGACGGTTTACCGTTTATGGTATACGCATTCTTCTCCCATGTTCACGGACAATTTTTTAAATTTGTTATTCTTATGGCAGAACGAATCAATCTGAAAAGTCATTTGCCATCTTTCAACATAATTTTTGAATTCGTTGCACATGGATTCTTCACTTAGTTTACTCCTCTTCAAATCAAAACTCCTATCACACTTCGATATACGAATTCTCTTGGCTATTATTTTGTCTCTTAGGACCCAATTTCAGTGTTTACAATCGCTCCTGAATAAAAATCTCGATGATTAATCGTCCATTCGATTATATCATAGTTATTTTGGACCATCAGTGTGCAATTCATTCAAAATAGAACAAATATTGAATCGACAGTTTGTTCATAACAAGTTTCCACATTTATCAAAAAACAACAGAAATTGGGCAACACTGCCTGTGAATTCATCTCTATCCCAAATTTAACAGACCACACGTCATAAAGTGTGGATAGAAAAAGTGTGGCTTACTTCACACTAATACATTTACCTAATGGTAAATGTTGTATGTTGCATAACCGCGCACATAATGGATTTGCACTATTTGCAGTTAAGAAAATGTCTTCAAGCGAGGAGGATGTTATAGTATCTTGGCAGTATTTGCGAAGACGACGCAAAAGAAAAAAAATTGCAGCGTCGTTTCTCAATTCATCCACTATTTATAAATAATATAATACTGTAACGTAAATAAACTTATCTTGGTTTTACTAATTTATTTCACACTTAAATTTACAACTAATTCATATTACTAGCTACGCCACTGTATCGTTCGATGTTATCGACTCGCCGAGACTGCCACTCCCTCTTGAGGGATGCCTATTTATCTCCGTTACAGAATTCTCGATGTTTCCAATTCTGGCAGTTGGCAACCAGCATGTTCCAGTTGTTTCCAATATCGACCGTTGTTATCTGCGGCGGCGTGACTGGATTGTTCTCGAATATCTCCGGGGATGATATCATCGTTGTCGATGGCAACGACTGAGGCGACAGGTCCGGCCTAGGTTCCTTACAATACATAGCCCAGCTTCTGTTACAAAAGAGTAATCAACTCTCAATCCAGTTGTTTTCAGAGATTTATAGAATGAGTCACGAAAGCTTTAATCTGTTACTGCATATGGTATAGGCAGACAATTTTCCCCGAAATTGTAGTTTCATATTCAGGGGCGCTGTTCTGTCGCCTTAACAAAATTAATATTGACTATCGGGTATTCAGTAGCTATATTCGCTGTTCAAACACGAAACAATTACTGCGAAAAGACATGCATAGAATACCGCATGCAGTTAATGTTTTCGGACATGTGCATGCGCTGCACTGGTGTGCGCTAGTTCTCGAATGATCTGCCGACCACAATTATGTTGTCGAGATATACTAGACACGTCTTCCATGAGAGTCCCTTCAGCACCGTCTCCATCAATCTTTCGAATGTGGCCGGAGCATTACAGAGCCCGAACGGCATAACGGTGAACTGCCACAATCCTGAGCCGATGGTGAAAGCGGTCTTTTCTCGATCTTCTTGAGCCAGTTCTACCTGCCAGTATCCACTCTTCAGATCAAGGGTCGAGAAAATTGTGAAACCAGCCAACGTGTCCAGGGTGTCATCTATTCTCGGGAGTGGGTTACTGTCCTTCTTCGTTACGTTGTTAAGCTGACGATAGTCTACGCAAAAGTGTGTCGATCCGTCCTTCTTCTTCACCAGTACGACTGGGAAAGACCAGGGACTGTCGGATGGTTCGATAACACCTTATTTCCCAATGTCGCTGACTATTTTATCAGCCTCTTCCTTCTTGCTGATTGCCGTATCGGTCGGGCATCCCCAGTATCAATCTTGTGCTGAACTACCTTAGTTCGACCCCCTTTTCCTTGTCCTGTATCGAAGATGTCTTGATACTTCTTGACTAAATCTCTCAGTTTGGGCTGTTGAGCTGGTTTTATGTCTTTGGAAGAGATGGCAATTAATTCCTCCAATTCTGTTGGTAAGTTGTTGGCTTGGCTAATCGTACCTCGTACACTCCGGATCACTGAGGAAACTGACGAGCAGTGCCCCAAAATTGTTCCTTTCTTCAAGGTCACTGGAAAATAATTGACATTCATGACCCTTGGCGGCACAAATTTGTCAGCACGCAACAAGGTCTTCCCTAGTGCAATCCCTCGTCCAATTTTCTCATCATGAAGTTTGGGCTCGAACATCACCACGTCTCCACTGCTCGCACTCCCGTCCAGGCGAGCCTCCAGAATGGTTTCAGCCCTCTCAGGTACGCTTACATCTTCAGCCAACAGAACACTGATCATCTTTTCACTTTTCCCATGAAGCACCAGCTCTTCTCCGTTGACACGTTGGACACCGTCTTTGAAATTCAACTCAAACCCTCTGGAGTTCATGATGTCCATTCCAATGATTACATCGTCTTCGATGTCCGCTACTAGTGCCTGATGTTTCACTTTAGTGCTGCCTAAAATCATTTCGATCGGTAGCTCACCATATACAGTAGCTGGCTCCCCTGTTGCTGTGCGTAGCTTCCAAGTTGTCGGTTCAATTCGTGCCGGTGTTCTGACAAAGGAAGGCCCAATAATTGTCCTAGTCGCACCTGTATCTAGCAGCATGGTGCAAGGCTCATTATTGATGAGACCGTCTACGAAGACACCTTTGTTCTGTCGTTGAAGGATAGCGACATATGCGTTGTTAACCGGAGCTTGCTGGACACAGGCCGACGATTGCCCCTTCTCGTCGACCTTCTTTAGTTTTCCTGCATCGGAGTCGATTTTTCGAATGTTGGACATTTGCCACGCACATGTCCAATTTTGCCACAACTCCAGCATCTTATCTGTCTTTTCTCAGGCAAAACTTCCTTCATCACTTTTCTTATGGCAGCTTCCAAGTCAGCATGCTCCTGTGAGTCTTCTTCAATCCTTCGAACTTTACTTTGGCTTTTGCAGGATTGTTTTGCTGCATCAAATTCCAAAGCACGTGCCAGTGCGTCTACGAGATGTGTTGGACGAGCTAGTGTCAACGCTTGTCTGGTTTCTTGGTCACGGAGTCCATCCAAGAATGCCTGAACCGCTAATCGCTCCATTACATTTTCCGGTGTGGCTGGATATGCGAGACGAACCAAACGTGCAATGTCAGCTTCGAATTCTTGTAAGGATTCGCTTGATTTCTGGCAGCGATTTTTCAGCTGGGAGTGGTATACGTGTTCCAAATGGACCTGGCCATATCGTAATTCAAGATGTTTAATCAGCTGATCATAGTCCTCCTGTTCTTGGGCGGTGAGAGTTTGTAGAATATTCGTCGCCTCTCCACGTAATGCAAGTGTTAGTACTTCAGCTCTTTCCCCTGCATTCCATCCGTTTGCTTTGGCCGCTGCTTCAAACTGCCGGCGGTAATTTGCCCATGGAGTTTTTCCGTCGAACTGAGGCGGCTTCATGGAAAGCTTCCCTATTTCAGAACTGACCCTGACATCTTGTATGCCCTTTTGAACTTCATAAGTTAAACTCAGGTCCAGCATTGAATTTTTTTAACAATTCTGTGGTGTGCGCAGTTTAATTCGTTTTTCCAGCTTACTGATGGTTTCCTTTATTTTGTCCATTTCTGCCTCGACCCCATCTTTGATTTTATCTACCTCCGTGTTCATTTGCTCCCTAATTTTATCTATCTCCGTCTCAACGATTCCCATTCTTTCTTCTAGAAAATTCGCCACTCCACAGGAACCAGGAACTTCTCTTCCAGGCTTCTTGAATTTTCATCGAGTTTATTCATTACCGAACTCAAATCACCTCCGGGAACTTCGAATAAAAATGTCTCGGGGTCCTTACCTTCTTGTATAAGACCTTCTGCAAGTCTTTCCTGAAGTACTAGCTTTTTACCAGTTGTTTCCAGTTCCCTTTCCTCCAATTCCTGTTTCAATTCCGCGACTTTCAATTCCACAAGGCGCACTTTTCTCGAACACATTTTGTCTCTGAACGAATTATCAATCTCTTTCACGCGAAATGTGTATCAGTTTATATTCCTGTTATACGCACAACCGTCCACTTCGCGAACACTTTGTTTACCGGGCCACTGTCTATTTTCCGCGAAAAAAGGTCTATCAGTTTATTTTTCCGGAATACGGACTGTCCACTACGCGAGCAATTATTCATTTTATTTTTTAAATCCGACTTCTAACACCACTGTAATGAAAATAATCTAAACTTCGTTAACTAATTTATTTCGACTTCTAAAAATACAGCCACTAATTTATTTCAAACACATACAGTATTGTTTCGCTAAACCACTCTGTATTATACCACTAACTGTAACTATATATCCTCCCTCTTCGGTGCGGCGTTATTTATATGCGTACAGATTTCTTTCCAGAACCTCTCGAATTTTTCGATTGGTCGCTCGCTGTTCGAATAGGTGGCTCTGGAGTATTCTGGAACTCCATACTGGCACTCTGATATACTTGAGTGGTGATGTCATCGACATATATATATTTATATATATATATATATATATATATATATATATACATATATATATATATACATATATATATATATATATATATACTACGAGTAGTAGATCGACTCGAGTGAAGGTAAAAAAATCTCCAAAAAAAAATAAAATTATAGAAAAACAATATTTTAGGTAATTGACTATGCTCATATTTCATTACAAAAAATGTTTAGTACCTATACAGAGTGTATCACATTCGCGTCACAACAATCAATTTCAATATTCCTTGGAGAATTTCTAGATTCTAGATATATGTTGCATATGGAATTTTAGAATAAACCACAATCGACTTTCCACCAATGACTAGCAAAACTACCAATTCGCAAAACATACTCGTTACTCGAATTCACACCTCAAGTGGTGAGATGTCAATTGATTGGTAATTGAAACTTTCTGTATATGGAAAGGAATACATGTTTAGTAGCCTGCTGTGAACCATTTGTGGCCAATATAATCTCATATAAATGCTTTCTTTATTACGAAAAAATATGGACTCACAGTTTCCATTTGTAAGCCTATGCCATAAAATGTACACTCTAAGTCATGTATACTATCCCGGCACTAAGTTCATTTAAAAAGTACCCACACTTGGAGAGGAGATGGACTAGCTGCAACTTTAGTTTGGTCAGAATTGCTCTGGTTTGGAATGACATATAGCAACCTAAGATGTCTAAAAACCCTGGTGAATGAACTGATTCGATATTGTTTAGATTTTCGAGGGGACACCACCTGTTACTTCAACAGAGCTTCTCTCTCTGTGGTAGATGGCGCCGTCCAAAAATGTTTGTCTATATTCTCGCTTAATGTCAGAACTTAATTTCTGACATCTGCAGCATCTTATATGAAATTATTGTCAGTGTTTTGTCGGTATCTATGCGTTTTCCTACTCTTTGATTTGAAATCTGAGTTTGTTCTTTAAAAAATCACTCGCTCATCAGTTCATTAGTTCGTGAGGAATTGTTTATTTTCAGGTAGTGTAGTGTGTAAGGATACTTTCTGTAGAATGGGCCACATTTGTATTTTGTGTGACGCAGATTCGAATTTTCGCCTGTATTCAGTACCAAAAGCAAGTTGAATTCTTGACGAATTGACTAATAATGATATTTCCATAGTTTATCATATTGTATGCATTGAATTTTATATTTTCTGCAATTTAATGACAATTTCATTTCCAATTCTCCGCCTGTCAAAATTCAGTTAACCTCAATTCAAATGGTACAAAATACGAAAAACAACACGACAGTGCTTTCTTCGTGCTTCTAATTCTAGCTTTGCCATTGGTGAAGTTTGACAGATGTCTCTTTTCAACCAATAGCAAAGCTAGAATTAGAACCCGCGAACAGTTCGCCTCAAAAAGAAATCTGAGGAAATAAATATACCCTGACTGAATTGAACGAAATTGGCGTCATCTGACACGCTAGAGCTCATCCAGTATTGAAACGACCACTTTGGCCTTCCCCCACCTAACAACCAATTTTTATCGAAGATACCCGAACCATTGTCTAACTATAGCTATTGATAGAAATTCCATAGGCGTACCAAATTATTTGGTATAGGCAATTCACGAGGCGTAGAGAACTTACACTCCTATACTCCTATAACTTTCCTAACACTCCTATTTCTTTTTCCGCTATTGAATAGTACTTACCACTGGGCATTTTGGCAAGGTAACGAGTGAACTATTGCAAAATTGTATGAATAACTGCACAACCTATTTATTAATTAAACAAACCTAACCTTTCAAACGCTGCATGCCATGACACTGGTGAAGATTCGCCGTAGCACAGCGAATCGTGTCCACTCAGAGCCGGCCTTAGTGAGCGCGAGGCCTGGGGCCAACTTGTTGTGCGAGGCCCTTATATATTTTATTTATTGATAAATTGATATTTTTATTCTTTGAAGAAATTCCTACTCAATGTTCTTATTTATTCACCTTCCCCTTACTACCTCTCGGATGGCGTGCCTACTAAATATATGTTCAAAATATAAAACACATAATTTAAATAAACAATTTATTTGGCGAGAAAAACACTTTTGAATGTTTTGACAATGACAATATAATAATTAGTACTAGATAAAATGATATGAGAAAGGTAACAAAATCTAAACAAAACAATATATAATATATTACGTAATATACCTACCAATAATTTGAATTATTTCACTGAGTGAAAATGAAACGTGGAACGTACATGTGAGACTCATGAGATCTTATAAAAAATCACACGCCTAGCTTTAATATTCGAAAATTCATCTATAATGGCATCGAACTCCAGCCTCGCACTTATATCAGACTTTATCGATAATGTGGCTAATGAACTTGAACGATCTTGAGACATGGATGTGCGTAAGTAGGTTTTGATCAATTTCAGACAAGAAAATGACCTTTCCGTACTAGCAACTGTAACAGGAATTGTTAACAGTACTATATGCGATGAAAATATTGGGAAACGGATTTCCCATTTCTTTCAGTCGTGTCAACAAGTCAATTGCAGTTAGTGTTTCTGGTGGCAAAACTCTCAAAATTCTCAGTTCGATGAATAGTTCTGCTCTATCTACATCCCGATGTTCCCCACTACTGAGATACAAATCCAAATCAAAAGCATTTTTTCAGATCTTCATCTAATTTGTCGCAATTTTGAAATATTATATGAAAAACCGAAATGTTTCGGCCCATAATAACGATAATAAATCTGTCTGCGACTACATAAACACCGATGGCTGGTCAGGTTGACGAGAGTCTCATCGATATCTGAAGTCTAGCAACGTCGGGCGTGGTTAGTACTTGAATGGGTGACCACCTGACAAGAAAGTTCCACGTTAAATATCCTAACAACTGTAGCGTAGTATAGTCCATCCAATATCAATTGCAGCAGCTGTTTCTATAGGGAGCAAATAAAAACTCACTTCGCTAACACGAGCGTATATGCGAAGAAACGGAACGAAAAATAATCTGTACTACTTGTATACAGTCTCTGTCGGCACAAAGAGGCCGCTGGTCAACGTGGACTTGAGTGACTGCTGTCTGTTCTACAACCGATTCGTCTGGACCAATCAAGTCGGACATCAATGCTGGCAGGTGTGTCTATACGATGGGAGGTCATAAATCACGCGTTATATTTGTGTTTTAATAGCTCTGAAAGATTAAAAACCAGTAGCGTATGTGGTCTTGGTGTGTGCCGATCGAAATACGTTTTAGGATATTGAAATATCTAAATAAAATTAGTTATCTCAGCCACTGCTGCTCACAGGATTTCGCCGCAAGACTTTTTTATGCTTCTGCAATTGATATTGGGAAAACAATAGCATATTCGCAGCTGCAGGCGTCTTATCAATGAGCTCGAGATAAGACGATAGATAAGTCGTCCTTCGGAGGGGACGTTAAGATGTCGGTCCCGAGTTCATTTGATGTTGAGTTCGTTAAAGAACCCCACCTCTGAAACAACAGAGGATTCGGCAACATTTCCGGTTGGGAGGAGTGTGCTCACCGGCGTCGGTGTCTTGGTAGCAGAAATAGGCCAACGTTAAATAAAAAAAGAAGGAAGGAAGGACTACATAAACACGTTCACGTTAATGTCGTCAATATAGGTATAGTTTTACCAATATCAATTGCAGAAGCATAAAAAAGACTTGCGGCGAAATCCTGTGAGCAGCCGTGGCGGAGATAACTAATTTTATTTAGATATTTTAATATCCTAAAACGTATTTCGATCGGCACACACCAATACCACATACGCTACTGGTTTATAATCTTTCAGAGCTATTAAAACACAAATATAACGCGTGATTTATGACCTCCCATCGTATGGACACACCTGCCAGCATTGATGTCCGACTTGATTGGCCCAGTCGAATCGGTTGTAGAACAGACAGCAGTCACTCAAGTCCACGTTGACCAGCGGCCTCTTTGTGCCGACGGAGACTGTATACAAGTAGTACAGATTATTTTTCGTTCCGTTTCTTCGCATATACGCTCGTGTTAGCGAAGTGAGTTTTATTTGCTCCCTATAGAAACAGTTTCTGCAATTGATATTGGATGGACTATACACGAAATATTCAGTTATTATTCAACGACTGGATCAAATAAAACTCTTTACTCAACATGTGAACGGTTAAACATAAATACGAAACTATGATGTTGAACGCAACTAATGACTAATAACATGTCGTTCTAACACGTGATCATCCTAAATGTAGATAGGCGGGAGAGTGGTAGGGCCTAGAGTACAATTCCGTACTTAGGAGTTTGGTTCCTTTTTGTTAAAGATAAGCAGGCGTTGCGAGCATTAACTAGAAATTTCTGAAGAGTGCACAAAGAGGCCAGTATCAGAATTTCAGTAGTAGCAGAAAATTCATAATGTGTAAAAGTTTTTTTAAAAATTGTAATCAGTGATTTTATTAACGAAACGAAACCTTCGGTAGCGCGAGGCCTCTAGAGGCGCGAGGCCCGGGGCCGGCGCCCCGCTTGGCCACCCTTAAGGCCGGCTCTGTGTCCACTCGTGTTTTCCCCCTCTCTACCTACCAACAGGTCGTTTCAATACTGGATGAGCTCTAGTAATCTCTATTATCAAGTAGGCCAAGTGTCGCCAAGTCGATCCCAAACTTCTACAGGTGCAAGCACCAGGGTTTTTAGACATCTTATAGCAACCATATTCATTTGTTTAACAAATACTGAATTGTCATTTTGCAATCATTGCATATGTTAAGTTCTCATTGAAATCATATCAATTATTGAAAAAATCGTCACTGATTGAATTGTTTTACGTGTGATGTTATATTCAATACACAAAATTTGTGGAATTACTTCCAAACAAAATGGCGGCCGAGAAAGGCGAACCGAAAAATCGTTCTGCAATTTAACTAATTAATAAAGCAAATTATAGTTGTTGCAAAACTAAACAGTGTTCTACAATCATATGCGTAAACTGTGGTGCAGATTATCACAAAAGCTGTTCCGAAAGAGTCAAATTTATTTCTATGGATGACACGCGGATCAAGTGCTGTGAGGTTAAGACCGAGGATGGGAAATAAAACTCTCAACTAGCAGCCACAAAACGCGAAAATGGGCTACTACAAAGTCTCTACTGGCAATCAGAAGAAAAAACATTATACTACGTGAAAATAATGCATTATTGCTGGAAAAGATCGCTGCAAATTGAACATCCTTCAAAAACAACAAAATGGGACTGTCAACGAAAATAAACCTTCTTATAGCCAAAAAACAAGACAAAAGAGTGTCGAAACTTCACACATATGCCTGGAAAATTCAAAATCTCTCCAACAAGAAAAAAATTGTAAACCCAAAGCAAAGGGCAAACCCAAAACAAATCAGAAACTGAACACCTGATCACAGAATTCAATGAAGATGAAGAAATCCACACAGAAAATGCCAAATCTCAGCAACAAGGAAAAAACCCAAATAAAAAAGAATACTCGCAACGAAACAATCCAACCCTAAACCAAAAGGAAACTGAACATCAGGACATTGACATCAAAGAAGATGGAGTAACTGCCAGTGAAAAACGTACAGAAAAAAGAGAGCATCACACAAAATACTGGGCACCAGTGAATCCTTTGAAGAGGAAGAGGGCTTCTCAGGCGCAGAAAAAAAATTATGGTTATATTTATACAGATGCAAGAGAAACGTCACACCAGAAAAAATTGAGGATTACATAAAAAAGAAACAACATTTTGAAAATGTGGAAATAACAGTTGCTGAACTACCAACGGATGAAGACAAAAACAAATGTTTCAGAGTGGTAGCTCCTTTTTCCAAGAAAGAAGACATGTACGAGCCAAGATTCTGGCCCAGAGGCGTCGGAATCAAAAGATACGACTTCAAGAAACAGCAGTCCTATTACAACAACCAGGAAATTTTTTAATGGAGCCCCCCAACAGTAAAGAAAAAAACAGTAATGAACTGAATACTTTTTTCATAAATATTAGAAGCCTACGAAATAAGTTGGAAGAATTAGAACTGTTTATCGATAATGAAAAACTAGACATAATATGTCTGTGCGAACACTGGCTCCATCAAGACATTATCAAATACTATGGAATTGAACATTTCTCTCTAGTGAACAACTACTGCCGAACTCAGAGTAACCATGGAGGTGTTATGATTTACGTGAACTCCAAGTTTAAGACAAAAAAACTACCAATCATTGACTCTCTCTCAGTGGATATTCATTGTGAAGTGATAGCAATTGAAGTAAAAACAATAAACATTATAGTGCCATGTATGTATAGATCACCATCAGGAGATCCAGGTATTTTTCTACAAAAACTCAACCATATTTTGAACCTTCTTCTCAAAACACACAAACCCATTTTTATCTATGGGGATTTCAACATAAATATTAAGGATAATTGTAATTTGACCAATGAATTCTGTGACACTATAAGCTCCTTTGGCTGTGAATTACTAGTATATGAATCCACAAGAATAACACAAAATAGTGAAACTTGCATAGACAACTGTATAACTAATGTTAGGAAAGCTAGCGAAATAACCCTAGTTAACTGTTATATGTCCGATCATATCGGTTTGAAAAATAAATACACACTAGATTCTAAATTCAAAATAAAAGGGGAGACCTGCATCATTGAATTCAGGCCAATGTCAGATGAGGCAATCAAAAAGTGCATCTATCTTTTGAAGCAATATAAATGGGATCACCTAGAAGCACTCCATGATATTGATAATATATTTGAAATTTTCTTTGACATACTTCTAAAAACAATAGACGAATGTTTTCCAAAAAAGACAAAAACGAAACACTCAAAAAACCTTTCTAAAAAATGGTATAATGAAGAACTGAGATTGCTCAGAGATAACTTATCACTTCTCACTGAATTAGCGAAAAATAACAAGATAACTAAGATAGATGAGGAAATTAAGAAAGCAAGAAGAGTTTACAGAAATAAAATTCAGGAACAAAAAAGAAATTTTACATCCAAACAGGTAATCGAATCGTCAAACAATTCTAAAGCAATGTGGCAAATTATAAATGAACCCAGAAGGAAAAACTGGGAAAAAACCATTTGTAAAATACTTCCAGAAGATTTTAATAATTTTTTCATAAACATTTTCACCGTTCTCCTAGACTCACTACTCTCAACAGATAGAGATCCCATTAAGCAAGTTCCTCAAATCTACAGATCCAGAAAATCGTTATTTCTCTCCCCCATTACACCCCCAGAAGTCGAAAACATTATAAAAAACATGTCAAATAGTTCTGCTTTGGACATTTGCGGACTAAGCAACAAACTCTTAAAAGTCATATGTGAAGGTATCTCTCACCCTCTTGCAATTATTATAAACAAATGTTTTGAACTTGGGGACTTCCCCACAAAATTAAAATTCGCTAAGGTGATACCGATCTTTAAAAATAAGGGGGACGAAAATATTCTTGACAATCACAGACCAATATCAATAATTCCTATTCTCTCCAAACCTATAGAAATAGCCTACAAAAATAGACTAGTCTCATACCTGGATAAAAATAACTTCTTATCTCCCTCACAATTTGGTTTCAGGGAAAAATTATCCACCAACCATGCAATAATAGAACTAGTCACTACCATTGTAGAAGCCTTCGAAAGGGGTGAAATACCTTCTGCGATCTTTCGAAGGCTTTTGACTGTGTCAACCATAACATCCTCCTAGGCAAGCTTGAACTCTATGGTATCAGGGGAAACTCTTACCATTTCACAGAGGCTTACTTAAGTAACAGATCACAACTGGTAGAACACAACGGTGTTAGATCTTCAACACAAAACATACTGACAGGAGTCCCTCAGGGCTCAATCATTGGACCTTTACTTTTCATTTTATATGTGAATGATTTCTCAAGCAATATCAACTGTGCAAAATCCATCCTTTACGCTGATGACACCACTGTCTTTCACTCCCACCAAGATCCATTAAACTCAGAAACTATAAACCAAAATATAAGCGAAGAAATAATGCCCTGGTTCACATCAAACCAACTAAGTCTAAATCTAAGCAAAACAGTCACTCTAGATTTCACCCTTAGGGATTTCAATGGGGATATAGAAAACATAAAATTCCTTGGACTTTTTCTTGACACAAAACTAACGTGGAAACACCATATCCAAACTCTATCAAAAAAACTTGCTAGTATAACTTTTTCATTGAGAAAACTCTCACAAACAGCTTCCACAGAAATCTGCAGAGTGGCCTATTTCAGAGCCAAATTTCTTATGGTATACTAATATGGGGAAACGGCCACAGAATGGAAAAACATTTTTAGCATGCAAAAAAAGGCTATCAGAGCAATAACAAATACTCCCTACAACGAATCATGTAGACATATCTTTAAAAACCTAAACATATTAACTCTCCCAGCCTTATTTGTCTATCACTGCCTATATTACATTAAATCTAAAGAAATCAATTTCAAAAAACAAAATACCTTACATTCACATGACACTAGAAATAAAAATAATTTGATAATTCCCCAACATAGACTATCATTTACTCACAAAAGCTTTATTAACATCTCTATTAAACTCTTCAATAAACTCCCAACGCATATTAGGGACATTCAAACATCAAAATTCAAATTGAAAATAAAGAAAATCCTTCTAGCACTTAACATTTACACCATCGAAGAATTCATAGAAGCAGATCTCTCCTCAGAACTAAGATTTTAACTGTATTGTCTTTCCTATTTTTATTTTTTTAATATGTCTTTATACAATGTTATGCATACTTGAAATGTGTGAATGTACTTTTTTTTATACTTACTACATATACTTTTTATATATAAGCAAACAAGAAACCAAATTTTTATGACGATGCTAAAACATCTTTTGTTATTTTGGGCAAATAAAGTATTCTATTCTATGCGCGACTCGATGGAGAACCAAATGAATTGAAACAAGAATAGTTTTTCTGGTGAAGAATTCAAATCCATTGCTCCGCTCACAAAAGAACAGTTTGGTGACTTATATAATCATTGTGTATCTGTACCAAGACAAGATAGAGGTGAGAGACATATTTCTAAAAAAGATTTATTGGCATTCTTTTGCGAACTCCTGATGAATTTTCAACCATCATATTCAATTATTCAAGCCGCCAGGCAACAAGTTTAGTGATAACTAAAGTGCGAGAATCTTTGATGACTCCTTTCGTAACCGATAATATAGGATTTACCGCAATAGCAAGAGAACAATTTATAGAACGACATATTAGTGTTTTTGCGAATCAGTTGAACAATCCACAAGCCAATGAACCAAAAGCAATAGTTTATATTCTCAACACAAAAGGAGACATTTAATCAAACCAGTCCTAATTGTGGGTACTGATGGTTACATTTTGGATATTCAAGGCCCATATTTCGTAGATTCGGGAAATAATGATGCACGCATACTGCAGAATGAATTGAGTATAGATGTCAACCAAATGAGAAGATGGTTTCATCCAGGTGATATTTTTATTATAGATAGGGGCTACCGAGATGCTCTTCCTTTTCTTAAGAATATCGGCATTCATTGTAAAATGCCTTCAGTTCTACCACGAGGACAAAGACAACTACTAACTGACGAAGCCAACAAGTCCAGAATCATAACAAAAACTAGATGGATAGTTGAGGCACGGAATGGTCATTTGAACACAATGTTCAAATTTTTTTATCACAAAATTGATACACATCGTATTAAAAATATAAAATGTTTTCTACAAATAGCAGGTGCGATAATAAATAAGTACCATCCGTTTATTCAAATGAGAGATGCCAACCTAGAATTAGCCAATATAATGTTGGAAAAGGTTAATAGAGTCAACGTAGTTCAAGCCGGAGTTGAAGCAGAAAATCTAAATATGAGACGTGGTCAGTAGACATTACTCAGACAGGATCATTTCAATGAATTCCCAAGATTAGATTTACAATTGGTACGAGATATAACTGTTGGCATATACCAGGTAGAATTGGCAGCATCGTATATACAAGATACTGTGTATCATCATGATAAAAATGAATTTCAAATGGATGCAAATACGAATTCATTCAAGATTCCGTAATGCCACCAAATATCAATTATTCATAGCATTCGAAGCAAATGTAGAGGATATTGAACAAATCAATAGTGTTGCGATGTTATATTTGGATATTATTGCACTTGTAAAACTGGAGCCAGGACCCTTGGATGTTGTGCCCATGTGGCCAGTGTTATCTGGTACCTTGGCTAGGCACGTCATGAACAGTATATAAGGTATCCATCAAATGCCCTTCTCATCCATATAGAGGATGCTGAACAAAGAGAGGGACAAGTTAATCAGGTGTTCTGACTCTATCATCCTTTTTTGTACGTTGTTCATGTCATCATTCGTTTTAGTTCATTGGTACCCTGTTATATATTGTTTTTCTGTTCAAAGAATTCCACAGTTTTGATATTGAAGAAGGTAATATAATACATCATTAATCAAGATCAATTGACAGTTTAAATGAAATATTTTTGTATAAGTGTATAATTTTCTTGAGTTTGCAAAGCGCTTTCGACTTTCGTCATCTTCAGTGCTTCATGTCAGGTGCAGGAAGTAAAACAATAGATGAGTACATTGTTAATCAAATGATTATAAATTTGGCTTAGAATCTAACGTATCACATGTTGGAATTCAAAGGCCAGGAGGATATGTCATTTGACAATTGACAATTGAATTGTCATTAAGACATTGACATATCCACCTGGCCTTTGAATTCCAACATGGGATACGTTAGATTCTAAGCCAAATTTATAATCATTTGATTAACAATGTACTGATCTATTATTTTACTTCCTGCACCTGACATGATGCACTGAAGATGACGAAAATCGAAAGCGCTTTGCAATCTTAAGAAAATTATACTTTATACAAAAATCTTTCATTTATTCTACACAATTGTATTCAGCTTCCCACATTTAAATTGACAGTTGTCCGGCGGTGAGCCCAAGGTTTCCAACAGGATGTCATCTGAACACTGAAACTTGAATAATTCTGGATTTCCTGTCGTTCTTCATTAGCAACCTATACATTCCATATAGGTACGTCTTTTCAATGGAATATGAGCATATTTCGTTTCCTATTTTGTTATGAAACAATGTTTCCTTTCGAATTATTTGCAATATTTCTCGAAATTCTGTACTCGAGTTGTTCTACTAATCGTAGTAGAGAAAGTTTTATTTACTAATTATATTGTTTAAAATCTTTCGGCAGATGTGTGTCGAATATGATGTATTTCTGAAAATGCTTCAATGACATCAATATCAATCATAACTACTTCAAGGAAATTATCAGTAAAGGACACTAGTTTTTGATCCACCCTGTATATTGTATCTGCAGAGTGAACTTTCACCGTGAACGATCGAGTTTGTAACCGACTTTTCCGGAATTTCAGGCATTTGGATATATCAATAAGCAGGACTGGTGCAGTTTCATGAGAAATATATAATAGATATGTCAGTTCAATTCAGGGGATGCTAATATCATCAATCGCAATTAATATTGGTATCCTACAAAATATCTCAAAATGATGGAATTCCATAGCTCAATTTTTTGGAAATCACTGAAGAACTTGCTATATATCCTGTATATCGTCTGTACGTGCAGGAATCATTGTTCTCTATATTGTATTCAAATCGGCCGTATGAACAACTCGATTTGGTTTATATATTCGAAAAAGTCTCTTCTCAATGGCCATTTGAAATTTTGGAAAAGTTATCTTTAGCACCCTATATACATTTGATCAGTATCACGAGTTCTGCAATATATAAGAAATTCGAGCAAATTCACCGAAAGCCAATTTCCCATTGATGCGGTGCGAGGTCGTTTGGTGATAAATGATTAGGATGAAATACCGATCCACATTGGCCTCCCCGTTCGACAGATCTCACCCCGATAGATTTTTTTATGGGGATATTTGAAGCAAAAGTATACAAGGATCAACCATTTAATAATATTTAGGAGCTTGAAAATCCGATACGATTTCATTGCAGAAATGTTCCAGCAAATGTATTGCGATCTACTCTTAGTGAATTTTATGATGCATTGAACGAGAAGGTGGACATACAGAAACGCTTCGATTTTTTTTAAACATATTATTTTTTAATTTGAAATATTTTCTATTCAAATTAATTTTGATTTGTTAATTGTTAAGTTATAATAAAAATGAGCAAAACCATCGGCACCACATTCAAATATGTTTAAAAACATTTATTATGGCTTTTAAGATTTGGGTGCGTTTAGTGCATACATAACGGATACATTGTTTTGCTAACCTCATCCACTGATCTATTTATTGCTGGAAAGTTATAACTAGAAAGTTACTACTACTATTTATTCTGATCTTGAGAGCGTTTACTAGCTTTAGATTTACACACTGCTACTTCACTGACTTTCATATTGTTAACATTTTGTTCATATTTATTCTTTTTTCTTTTTTTTAACATAAGGTTGAGTTTAAAAGCAGCTCTCGCTGACACTCCGCCTTTTCACCTTTACTGTTATATTTGTACTTATTATTATTATATTATTATTATATTTTTATGGTGAATAAAGACGAATTATTATTATTATTTATTAATATTAATTGATAATAATAATAATAATGTTTACTTTTAACCCTATTTGTTTTTTTCCATGGGTATCCGAGATTATTTCAGTAGGATTTCATGTTTGCCGATTAATTTGTACAGTTTTTCAATAAACATTTAAAATTTTGCACTTTAAATTACAGTTTTTAATATCCAAATAATCATTACTACTGTTTTACCTTGTTGAAAATAGTTTTTGCGAAATTTTAAAGTTGTGTTTAATATCATTGCAACAAACATGAAGTTTGTGATTCTAAAAAATTCAAAATTCAAGTTAATTTTAAAAATATGCTTGAATTTGAACAAATTTATGAAAGTGTTTAGGCTGAACATAAAAAAAATTGGAAAATTATTAATGTTTTTCAAAAACAAAAATGTTTTCTTAGGAGGCCATGTTTTGGCATTTAGGCATAACTTTTAATTCTAAACAACTTGTCTCAATAACATTTTGCTTAAATTTTCTGAAATAAGGGTACTTTATTCTTGTACCATTTTTATATTTTTTGCCTACCCTGTATGCTATTTGACTTGCAACGATTCTAATATGATTATCGCATATGCACTAACTTTCGGCAATATTTGTATTTTGGTGGTGCGATTAATTTTACACTTAAACTCTTGTCGAATTCAATTTCATTGAATAAAAATAATTTTTTTTCGTTAGAATATAGTGATTTATGTAGAGATAGTTCCTCAATAAAAAAAAATGCATTCAACAGCTCTTCATTGGAATATTTCTGCACGTAAGTCAAATTATTATTATAATATCAACGGAATATATTAACAATTCTTTTTTTTGTTTCAGTTTCCGACATACATTATTCAAGTCAGTATTGGATCAAATCAATCGATATTCAACTATCGAGAGTTTGAGCTCTCATATCAATGGAGACGACACCAATCATTCTGAAACGTTGCTTCCCTCAAGATGAAGTCGCTAGATGTATGTGAAAAATTCAACTCTGGCATTGAGTTTCATGACAATCTACTGGAATATTGCAGTTCTGTGGAAAAAAATTGACAAATGTGATTTGAATATGATTTAGCATATCAAAAAAACTTATATTCCATATCTTAAATAAAACCAATAAAATGTGAATTCTAATTAATCTCCCAAACCCTCATATTTTCATAGTTGAAAAACAACAACAATCCATTCAATATGTAGCTAAAAAACAGTTGTCGTTGATCAATGTATCTATTTTTCTTTACCAAAAAATATGGCTGAAACCAATGAGTTCCCCCATATAGAATTGTGTTTATAAATCTCGTACCAAAAATTTCATCATAATTGCTCCATTCAGAAATATCACATTGAGAGGGCATAGAATAAAATCAATTATATACAACAATTTTCTCAAAGAAATTCCATAGCATTTTTCACATGCATTTTTCAGAGGTGAAAAACTTGAAATAATATTTATTCGTTAGTTGAATTTCGCTGAAAACGAAATGAATATGATTACTAGAATCCATGGATATTGCAGCTGCCACCCGAATTATCTATGCTCGCACTATTGAATATACAGGCAACAATTAGAGGTATTCTCAACGAAAAACATCTGTTGAATATTTCGCATTTATTGTTCATTTGGAAGAAACATTCAATGCACCCTTAGTGAACGATTAGACATGCATCCTTTTGGAAAAAGAAATTCTCATTGTACTAGTTTGTGGTTGAAAAATACAATGGAAGGCTGTTACCAGCCACACCATCAGAATAGCTGACTTTCAAATTCATTTTTACTGAACAAGCTAGTTCTGTTTAGGCCTCGACGAAGAGGTGTCGTGATTATTCTTAAAAAGCGTTTTTTTGTTCAAAGTGATATCGTGTGTGCAATATATTTCTAACAACATTACCTACTAGTGTATTGGATTTTTAGCGAGATCAGCTTATATGTAAGTAAATTTCAATATTTTGATGATTGAATATGGGATATTTTTTTCAAAATATTGATTTTTTCGATAGGTTGGCTGTTCAAATTTCCATCAATAATTCTTGCGGTATTTTGTTTTTTCAAAATATAATCGAATTTTCTGATATGTTTACATATCTAATAAAATCATCTCAA